>CAUYRH010150922.1:0-36955 GCA_963574655.1 Perodicticus potto
AATCTCTCCCACTACCAGGAGCTTTGGTGTTTTCTGTATTCTTTTCTGTAAATCAATTCTGTCTTATCACGGACGGGTGGGGGGGGGGAATAATGTAATGAAGAATAATAAAATACATGTATTTAAAAAAAAAAAACAAAAGAGATATATGCATATTTGTCTATTTTAAGGAGTAATAAGAAAACACACATGGCATGTAGATGCCCAGGTTTTCACAAATAGAAATTCCAGTATTTCTGAAGACTTTTGTGTGCCTCACCTGATGGTTTTTCTTCATCCACAGGTGGGCACCCTCCTGGCCTCTACATAATAATTCCCTCTTTCTTTTAAAGTTGTACTTTATATGCATAAACATATAAACATAAACATATAAACATGTAAAGTACAACTTTATTATCTAAAGATAATTTTTTGGCTATGTTTGAACTTTAAAAGAGTTAGACTAGTTGACGGATGGCAGTATTGAGTTCAGCTATGCTCTTATGGATTGTATGTCTTATGAATCAATCTGTCCATTTCTGAGAGAAGAATTTTGAAATATTCAACTATAATAGCTGATTAATGTATTTCTGTTCGTTTTGTATCACACAGTTGCATGCTCTGTTGTTGGGTGCATACACATTAATAATTGCCACCTCTTCTTGGAGATTGATCTGCTTATCAATTACTAACGTTCTTATTTATTCATGATAATTTTCCTTACTTAAGATTTGATCTGTATGAAATTAATGAAGCAATCCTACTTTAATTAGATTGCTGTTAACATGGTATAGTTTTCTTTGACCATTTATCTTAAATTTCTATGTCTTTATAATTAAAATGAGTTTCTTATAGACAATATATAATTGAGTCTTTCTTGTGATCCATACTATCTATCTGTATCTTTTAATTTGTGTGTTTAGATTTTAGATCATTGAGGTTCAAAGTGATTATTGATATACTTGGATTATTATCTACCATATTTATTACTGTTTTGATTTGGTGACGTTTTTTAATTCTTATTTTTATTTTCATACTATGGTTTCTCTTCACCTCACATAAATCTTTCTCCTTATTTTTATTTTATACTCCTTTTCTGCCTTTTGTGATTTTGAGTATTTAATAATTCCATTTTCTCTGCTTCTTATCACACCAGTTATATATTTTTTAACATTTTTGACCTAGAGTTTGAAATCTAACAGGGGTATCCAATCTATGGGATAAGGAACACATGATGATATTTTTTGCATATGTATAGTGCTGAATATCATGAAGAGTATGCACGGACCTGTTCTTTGCTAATTAGCTTTTCTTAGTGTTTGTGTATTTAATGTGTAACCCAAAACAACTCTTAATTCTTCTAATGTGGGGCAGAGAAAAAAAAAAAAAGGTTGTACAACCCTGAAATATAAATTGACAACTATTGAAATGCATCAGCCTTGGTGGATTATATCTTTATAATTATAATTATCAGCCATCTAATTAAGATAGCAGTCATAGTTTTTAATACATTAACATTTATTAAGTAGTATTTCAGAAATTACTTTTTATGAAATAAATTTTGTTAAATATCATACATTTTCTCTTTTAACTACCTTAAGAACTAATTTCCAAAAGCATACAATATATTTTAAAGCCAAGTACTTTTATGCATTTACATATTTTTATAGTAATAAAAATCTTGAAATATTGTATTTATTTTTACAAAGATGATACTTCTTAAATTTCTCCTTAAATTGTGTTTACTGACTTTGAAAACTAGATATTGAAGAGAAGAGAAATTGCTCATTAAAGGTAAAATGATGGGGAGAGTGAAGGGGAAGAGGGAAGTTTTCTACTTTATGAAATTGGCACACTATTATTTCAAACTCATTTGCTGCCCAGTGTTTGTGAAAAATAATTATAAACCTCTAAATGTTTGTAAATTATTCAAATACAAATGTAATTAACCTATATAAATATCCCTAATGAATCATATTTTCTCTTTTACTTTTAATAAAATGTGAAACTAACTTAGGCTTCTGTTTACTCCTTTGAGAATCTTCTCTATAAATATACTCACAGAGTGAAAGAAATATAGTTTCTTGGGATATGTGTGCAAGAACATTCATCATGGATTCTTTAACCTATGCCTAATTCTAAATGAGATATCTGCCAGAATAAATAAATCAGCTGTCCCAGTCAAATATCTTCAACAGTAACTAAAGTATTGTCAAAGCATAGGGGACCATTCCTGGGGTGTTCCCCACTGGATTTACAGTGGATTTCAAATTATGTGAAGAGCAATATAATAACAAGATTCAGAGTCAGACAGACCCAGATTAAATTCCACTCTTTAATCCAATTAACATTTCTGTATCTCCCTTTATTAACATGTAATCTCCTTGCAGCTAGACTTTTCTTGTTCTTCCTCTGATCTTACCAACAACCCTACCAGAGGCAGTCTTTCATTGACTATCACATAGATTTTAGAGAAGCTTTGGTGTTTAAATGCAGAAGCAGCAGCTTCATATACATTTTCCAAAGCAAACTTGTCAGCATTCTCAATAGAGGATGCTCCCTCTCGCCCCTCTGTTACATGACCCAGACAAAGTAGCTCTGGCTCTGCTCCTCATCCTGCACCTTGCCCTCTTCTTCTCCTTCACTTTCCCCATCATTTTACCTTTAATGAGCAATTTCTAGTTTTCTACTTTCCATTTTCCATCTTTAGAAATGGAAAAGAGGGTGAATTTTCCCTGTTATATATAATTTGAGAAGATGGTTATCTACTTCAAGGGGCTGTGGAAATTAAAGACAAGAATCCAGCACATTCCCTATGGTACATTTAAGCAATAAGTCAATGTTAAATTATTACTTTCTTGCTTTCTTGCATGGATGCAAATTTCAAATTCCCCAGGGAAGATAAGACATACAGTTCCCTGAGGACACTTGGAAAAAGAAATTCTCACCACTGTTTGTCTTTGAAGTAAAGACAGAACATTTTTATCAAACTGTAAGGACAGTCCTTCCAAATGTTATAATCTAAACATTGTCAGAATTCTTCATAACTAACTGTTGTGAATTGCCTTGGCATGGTGATCACTAAAATAACTAAGCCCAACGAGATGAGGAACAGCACTTGCCAAAGAGAATATTACGCACACGAAAACAAACTCATGATCGTTACCAAATGAGCAATGAAAAACTAAAAGTAACCTATTCGGGTTCTTGGAAAATGAAATTTATATACTGCTTTGTATTTCATACTGGGGTCCACCTTAGAGACTTTGATTTCCTGTCATGTTATGACAAGACCAAAATTTAAAGTTTAGCTCAGCCTATAATTTCTTGGGTATTTTAAAGCTTTTATTTCTTCTTCTTTTTTTTTTTTATTAACTAACATATTTTATTACATCTTCATAGTTAATTATATATTCCTCCAAATAAGAAACATTCTTTCCATCTTTAGGAAAATGCTTATGCTGCCTTGTTATATCATAATATTATTATTAGTGCTAATCTTTAATGCATATTAAACAATCATGTGCTTTACTCCTGATAAAATATGATCAACCTTAAAAAGCTTTTCTAGTTAGGGCAACCTCTGTGTTAAATTATATGGAAATACCTCACAGGACTTAAAGTAGACCCACCATTTAATGCAGCAAGCCCACTGCTGGGTATGTCCCCAAAAGAAAAATGGTCATTTTGTAATAAGGACATCTGCACTCAAATGCTTAATAGCAGCACAATTGCAAAAATGTGGAGACAACCCAAGTACCCATCAAGACATGAATGGATTAATAAAATGTGGTATATGCATATTATGGAGCACTATTTAGCCATAAAAGAACATAGTGATCTAGTGTATTTTGTCACAACCTGGTAGGACTGGTACCCATTTTCTAAGTGAAATATCACAAGAATGGAGAAACAAACACATATACTTAATACCAAGGTGGAAGTGATCCATCAACCCTTACCTGGTTAGCAAGTAAACCTGAAAGAAAATCAAGGTGGGGGAGGGGATGAGCAAATTTACACCTATTGAGTATGGCGCGCACTTAGTCACTTAAAAGTAAAATAATTTTTTTTTTAAACAAAGTCTTACTGTACTGCCCCCGGAAGAGCGCTGGGGTGTCACAGCTCACAGCAACCTCAAACTCTTGGACTAAAGCTTTAGTAAATTATTTTACTTTTAAGTGACTAAGAATAATTCTATATGTTTGTGGGGTATGATGTGGTATTTTGATACATTGTGAAGTGAACAAATCAGGCTAATTAGCATCTATCATCTTACATACTTGCCATTTCTTTTTGGTGAGAACATTTAAAATCTACCCTCTCAGCAATTTGGAAATATGCGACACATTATGATTAACTGTAGTCACCAAGGTATGCAATAGAGCACCAAAAATTATTAACTTTATTGCCAGAGGTTGGTGACAAAGTGTGGATGGGAAAAACAGAGATGCTGGTCAAAGGGTAAAACGGCTGATCCTCTGAAAAACTTTGTCGCTAGCTACCATGATCCACCTTACTCTAATTTTTTTATCCTCAGGGTCAGTCCTTCTTAAACAGCTCATCACTTATTTATGAAATTCTTATTGTGCTCTGGTTTTGATTATGTGAATATGCCTAGATGTTTGCTATGCAAATACTGCCTAGAATTTAGACTGAGAAGAATTAGACTTTTCAATTCTTGTAAAACATGCATAACACAATGCTGGGAAAACCCTCTTGGAATACATAGATCACTCATCTATCAAATCATTTAGAAACGTGCAGTGACCCTCTGCTAAGTGCCCAGCACTATTTAGATTTTATACAAACATTAACGATTGTATTGTGTGGACTCTTATGCAGGGGAAGGTAGGAAGACAGATGATATCGTGCAGACATTAGCTGAACATTATCAAAATAAATTTTCACATTTACCCATTTCATTTTAAACTTTTATCTTAAATAACCTTTAGAAGTTTGAAACTAAGCATTCTCTAAAGCTTTTTGTTAAAACTCCTATGATTTATATGTTACTTTGACCAGAATGAAGTTATCACTGAGACAGTACTTAGAGTCTCAAGAACATTAACCTCCCTACATTCTTTGTGAAGCAAAGGGCAAATTGGTGATTCACTAGATCTAAAAATAAATATGAGTTTGGGGAGGATAAAGAATCAAGCATCATAAGTCCTCTCTAGGGTTTAATGTAATAAGAACCTGTCATATATTAATCTTCTCATATTGCTCATGACATAAATACACTACCTATAAATGACACCAATTTTCCAATGAAATGCTGTTGCTAAATAGAAAATTTATAGAATAGGAATAACAGATATACAACATACCTGCCACCACTATCCACAGCCATAAATCAATAATGAAAATATTTAGCTATTGAACTCAGAGGCAGCCTCAGACTCTCTTTCCACACAGTACCATAGGCAAATGCTACCATTTAACTGTTGGTGGTCTATGTGATGAAAACTATTTGTCAGCATCTCCTCTAGAATTACTGAATATGAAGAAGTAACATCACAGCAAAACTTCTGTTTTATATTCTACTTCACTCTCAAGGTAGATACATGTCGGTTCAATGAATAATGTAATATTTTCAGTACTGTAACAATGCATGTGTATATAGCACAGTATATATCACATCATCATCACTGTTTTAAAAGGCCCACTGTGAACATTTTGCTAACATTAGATTCTTTTAAAATTGTGACCTCTTGAGGTTCCTTTTCTCTAAGACACTATTTTAGCATCGCTCGTGGCTCCCAGAAAAGAAGACTCGCTTATAAAATATTTTAATTGTTTATATGATATGTACTTATCTGAGAAGTTTCTCCTACTTAGCAATGGGAGCCAACCGAAAGGAGTGAAGAATTCAACAATTAATTCGATAATTTGATAATCAACAGAATAAGAATACAATACGGGGTGATAATTGTCACACATGAAATATGAGTCCTTACTTCTAAGGCCAAAGTTTAACTTCAAAAAGTAACGAAAAAGTAGAATCATCTGCAAGGGCTGGTAATGAGAAATTCAATGTGCCCTAAAAGATTTAAAACAAGTGTCCTGACTGAGAAATAAAACTTTCCAAACTGTCCATTAAACTTAGGGATAATTTTCTTTTTTTTACATTTAGGAAGTTTGTATTTGGCAACATCTTTCTGCATAGGTCAATGCAGCCGCCGCCCCTTCCTTTTACTCCTCTACAATTTTCCTTTTCAATACTCGCTCAATTTGGCTCATCTTTACTTGTTCAATTGTAAAATACAATAGGCATCGTGACATTTTGTCCTTAATCATGACAATAGCCTACTCAGTGGTGGCATAACTAATAAGTTTTAAAATATGTAAAGAACTCGTTTCCCTGTACTCTGATTAAAATGATAAAGTAAATGAATGAGGCAGGAAGAGTAATTTTAATGCTGCTATAAATTTAGATGTTTACTCAGGTATAATAAACAATAAGAATTTAAGCATATTAGATTTAAAAATTTTTTTGAACAATGTATACCCATAATTTTGATAAGATTTAAACATAAGGATGCCTGTGGCTCAGTGGGTAGTGCACCGGCCCCATATCCTGAGGGTGGTGGGTTCAAATCCAGCCCCGGCTGAACTGCAACCAAAAAATAGCCAGACATAGTGGCAGCACCTGTAGTCCCAGCTACTTGGGAGGCTAAGGCAAGAGAATCGCCTAAGCCCAGGAGTTGGAGGTTGCTGTGAGCTGTGACACCATAGCACTCTACCGTGGGCGACAAAGTGAGACTCTGTCTCTTTAAAAAAAAAAAAAAAAAGATTTAAACATAAAGACTAAAGATAAGTATCTTCAATCTAATATTAATTACCACAATTAACTTCTTATCACAGACCTACATAGAGGTCTGACAATTAAGTTCAAAAATTTGCCACTGTGGCTATACAAACAACCCAGGATGGCTTCATAACCTTGGTTATCAGTATCTCGCAGTTGTATCTGTGTGCATGTGTGGCAGTGTTTTGCTGAAAGGCAATCATTAATGTTGTCAGATGTTCTGTGTGCCCTCCAATTACAGCAATGAACAAACATTAGTAAATTTCTTGTTAAACTCGGTAAGAGTGGAAATGAGATAAGGGACATGTTAGTCCAAGTTTATGGGGATAAATGCCACGAACAAAATGCCAGTGTACAAATGGATTAAATGTTTTTCTGAGAGGGGAGAAAGCATCACTTATGAAGAGAAGTTAGGGTGACAGTAACAAGCAGGATTGACAAAACATTGAAAAACTTCATTAAACTGTGCATCAAACCATCAGCTGAGAGAAGCATAGCAGACCAAGTAAACATTGATAGAGAAACACTTAAGAAAATCTTAACTGAAAATCTTGGTATGAGAAAAGTCTGAATCTGGCATCAGGATAATGAATCAGCTCACAAGTCACAGTCTATGAGGGAGTTTTCAGCCAGTAAACAAATAACTGTACTGGAACACCCTCCCTGCTCACCTGAGCTGACACCCAGTAACTTTTTACTTTGCCCAAAGATAAAGAAAATATTGAGAGGAAGACATTTTGATGACATTCAGGACATGAAGGTTAATATGACAATCTCTCTGATGGCCCTTCTAGAAAATAGAGTTCCATAATTGCGTTGAAGAGGTGGACTAGTCACTGGTGTTGGTCCACAGCTTCCCAAGGGGAGCACTTCCAAAGTGACCATGGTGACATTCAGCAGTGAAGTATGCAGCAAGTTTTCTAGGATGAGTTCAGAAACTTAACTGCGATACTTTGTGTATAGATATTCACGGGGTTTTCCATGACATGTTTGTGCAAATTTAGAGTTAATTTTGACTTCCACTGTTTCTATGCAAAGTTACCCTTATGATCCAAATTATAGATTCAATATTACCAAGCACTGAATTTAGTGACATTTTTTTTAAAAGCATTCAATTTCTTTATAGAAATATAATATTTAAAATGCAGTAATATCTCTATTCATGTATTACTTTAGTAAATTCTTCGTGAAATCTTACATAGGTATTGGTACAGAAATATGGAAGAATAATTATATTAATTGGTCAAAACATGAAAAATCAGAACACTGCATTACTAACAATGGAAGAAATAATATACAGTAGTAATTTTAAAACATTTTTAGTAATAGCAATCTTTCTTTAAATGAAATTATACTACTACACCTAGCATATCAAATTTCTCTAGCTGAATATGTAGAGACATACTAACAGTTATTTTGTAGAACCACTTCCGCACACATAAGCACAAACTTCACTCTGGGAAATATATTTGAAAATGCACAGAAAATCGGATCCTGATAGCCTCTAGTGTATGTATCTCAGGCGCTTTGGTTGCCTAACTCATGTCTCTTTAATTAGGATTTATGAGACCACAATTGAGCTAACTGAATATTTAAGTAGACAAATATTTAGTGTAATGCAATTTTGTAGAGACAAGTTAGTTGATAGCATATCACTGAAAACAGCGTGTATTTTCCACATTTCAAATTAAATCCTCTAAAACAAATAATATTAACATTTTGTTTTCATTTATGTGAATATATCATACACATACAATATATAGAAATCCTTATTTTCATAATTATAAAATCTCACCATAAAATTATAGTGAGTAAAAAACATTACATAATTTTATAGTATAGCATATAATTCTCTCTCTCACTTTATAGATAGATAGATAGATAGATAACATATTTCCTTTATATGGAAAAAACGATGATAAAAGATATGGAAGCTATAAAAGATAGTCATCTTAAATACTGCTTTTTGCAGTAACAACTAAAGAAAGAAATAACTGCAACAAAATTCATTGTATCCCAAGCTTCTAGGCATGTATTCACAATTAATTACCCCCACAAAGATTTCTTATCAGATGTAATATAAAGTTTTAGATCACATATTCCCATGCATGGAACTTTTCAAAGTTGTTTTTCTAAAATAAATAAGTGAAAAAAATAGCTGTGAAATATCTCCCCTTCACAATTTCTCTTTGCATTTTGCTAGCTTAAGGGAAAAATAAAAACAAACAAACAAAAAAATAAACAACTCAATATTTTGCACAATTCCATAAGGATCTTCATATGACAAGGCATTTTTCTTCTCTGTCAGAAAATAATTCCCATTCTCTAGACAGAAGTTTGATATGTCATTAAATAAACGTGTTAGATTTAAGGTGAATTTCCTTGAAAGTCCTGAGGATTATACTTAAGAACAAGACAATATCACAACAACTTGACCAATATCATATTAAGGGAAATGAGTAAGAAGAAATAAAACTGTTTTTATAAACCACAGTCAAAATAAGTTTCAATCCTCTAAACTATTTTGTAGGTCCTTTTCTCCTTTTAACATTCTCACTGATTATCAAATTCTATTTCCATTCTTTCAAAAGGGACATTCTGCTTTTTGTATCTGCTAATAACTTAAAATCTAGGATTAGATCAGTCATTCATCTTTAAGTAGTTATCATTTTTTTCATTAAGCCACACAGGCATTTGAACACTGAGATATGAAATACACCAACTTGCAACACTGTGAAATAAAATGCTGTCTCGACAGTAATTTCATGTGTCTTGTGTTTTTACTTTATTGATTGATTGATTGATCGGTAAGAATCAATACATATTGATTGATTGGCAAAATAATTTAGATCATGTTGAGCTTTTCATTAAATAACTGGCAAAACAGACCGTTATAAACTGTATGTGAAGCAATATGTACAAACTGCTGACCATGTTGATTACTTCTATGTGTGTATGTGAGCGCATGAGACATCCTTATCTTAGTTATCAGATTAAATAGAAATTCTTTCTCTTCATACAGTGTAAGCATCACTCAGGGAAATAAGAAAGCCTCTATAACTGTCATGTCCACACTTTTACTTTGGTTACTAAGAGTCAAGCTAGAACTCAGTTAGCTTTCCCAACCCATGTTTCTTCTTTTATTCTTAGGTCTTGGTTCTTCTTTAGTATTAGAATTATTTTATCAGTTTTGTATTGTTGTTGTTCTTATAGGTTACATCAAATTCAATTCAAATACAACTTGGTTGCTTTTCTGAACTTATAAAAGCTTATAAAATTGACATTGTGACTGAATCGTCTGATGCTCTGTATTATCATTCAATTCTAGTTGGCTCCTCAACCAACAAGTTGGCATATTTGGTATATCTTTAAAGTACATTGTGCTTAGCAAAATTATTACACATTCAGTATAGATACTTGTATTCATTTGAGTCAAATAATAAATAAATATTTGGGAGGCGCCTGTGGCTCAAGGAGTAAGGTGTCAGCCCCATATACTGGGGGTGGTTCAAACCCGGCCCTGGCCAAAACTGCAAAATAAATAAATAAATAAATATTTAATATATCTTTAATATATCTTAATATATCTTTCAAATTACTTTTTTTATACAGAGTGGCCACCTGTATAAGCCCCCTTAAGACCAACCTGTATATCATGTACTGTTAACCAAGATTCGTAACAGTCACCAAATTCTGTTTTCAAAATAGAAAATTTAATCAATGTCTGTGAATTCGATATCTTGCATATTTTATGTGCAAAGAACTGTGTTTAGTGCTGGGAGATAATCAAGAAGACATCAGTATTTTTAGATTTTATGTGAAAAAATTAAAGTCCCTATGTGGCCAAATTTAATTAATCATGAGCTTTTTTCTCCCATAACAAAGCTGGGATGCTAGTGAAGTTCATAATTTTAAACCACATGTTACAGTATAAACTCAGAGAATTCATATATGTGGAATATATGCACCTCCTATAATATTATTGCTGAAATCCAGCCAAATTATTAGGCTCATTCCCACTTGAATAACATCTTGAAAAATTCTATTTTGGGCAATCACTCTGGCATTACATTTTTATCAAACTCGTGTTGTGTGAATATGGAGAGAAGGGGAGAGAGAGGGGAAGTGAAGGGGGTGGGTCGATAGAGGGAGGGTTAGAAGGGGACCACACCTATGGAGCATAAGGCAAGTACAAGTTGGATCTATCAGGTGTAAAACACAAATGTCTTAATGCTGTAATTGGGTAAATGAGGTGAAAGCTATGTTGATTAGTAGCATGTAAGCACTCCAATTTGTACAAATAATCAACACATCGAAACCCATAATGGCATATATGTATGTATGATCTATGTACAAATGACTTAATTATAAAAAAAAGAATATGTCAGTGATTTATAACATAACTTCTTTTGTTTTGAAATGTTCAGAAAACCAGGCTTGTGATGAACGCTTAATAAATATTTATTTACCAAGTTAATGTCAAAATTTAAAATTTTACTAGGAGCGAATTAAATAATTCTCTACAGTATAAAGTTCGACAAGCAATAGTCTCTTGAAGCTTTTGAAAATATACTGCTTTGCTATGAGGAAAAAATCATGTATAGAAGAATTAAATTAAAAACCTAGCTTTGAGGAGCCAATCACCATTTTAAACTTTTTGTATCTCTAGTGTCTATTTTTCCATAGGTATATGTTTTAAAAAGAATTCATATTGTAACAATACTTATAAAAGAACAAAGCCAGAATTTTTTTTTATTTTATCTAACCAAAGGTGATTTAGATTGCCCCAAAACATAAAAAAAAAAATTCAATAATGTTTATAACAATGGAATATATACACGTGCAAATAAAGTGTGTGTCAACAGAAATTCTTTATGTGTTACCCTTGCACATATAAATATGTACACCAAATTGACAAGAGAAAATTTGTGATAATAGTAATTTATAAGTTAAAAATAGTCTTCACATCCACCTTTTATTTTCTTTATCTACATTCATAAGTGGCAATATAGAGTAAAAAGTTTAACTGCTTTATCTTTTTAATTTACAATATATCTAACATTTCTTCATTAAAACTTTAAAAGACTGTCAGCAATCAGAGTAGTTACGTGCCTACACATTTTATTGTGTAACTTCTACAGTGCTTGCAAACTACGATTTTACTGAGTATGAAAATAATATCAGATATTTATTACGTACACCATGTTATCTATTAAAACATCTTACAAACTAATTTTGCTTTCTTCTCATTGAATTCTTTCTGAGTCTTGTATACATTTTAAGTTACGAGCTGCAGAGGTCATATGATCCCTAGGTCACTCAAATTCATATCAAAAGCCATCAACATTTGTTTAAACACCACCACCAGAACAAATTTTACACTTCTATAAATTATTATACTTTAATGCTCGGAAATCCCTGGTTTTATTAGATAATAAAATTAAATACTCCTATAGGTATATGCTATCAGACAGTGCAAAATGTCACATATATTCTGACATATTTGTTTTACTAAAGAAATGTGTTCAAGACAGTGGTTCACAGCTCAAGGAACTAAAGCTTTTTCAAATAATGACCAATAAAAATGATGTATATTAATATGTTTTAAAATATTTATGGTATAGAATATTCTGTTGAGATTCTTAATTTGCTATGGTAGGGAGTCCAATCTATCCAATTAAATAATTTAATATGGTAAACTTCTATGCTTTGTATTCAGTACAATTATTATGTTAATTATATCATTTGAAAGAGATTTTTTTCTATCAATTCAGATGAAAATTTGCTTCTTAAACAGAAAACACTTCAGTCTTCTTATAAGTTATTTGTATATTTCATACTTTGTCTTGTCTGAATACCTTAAATTAAATCTATCTTTCTATGAAAATATTTATATTTTGAAAGATTCTAACCTCAGTGGCCACAATATTAAAAATAAAAATCATAAACACAAACAAGCAAATAAAAACACTTTGAAATGACGTAAGGCTACAAAGTCCAAAAAATCTCCTTACTATCCCAAATAGTTATACCTGTACTAGCGAACAAACTTAAAAAATCTCTTTCTTTGATCCAATAAAAACATCCATAGTAGCAGCCAATGTAGCTGGGAAGAAAAATCAGGCAAGCCATTCATTATTCCCCTGGGTAAATTAACTACATGCTGAAACAATCTTGCCACATAAAACTTCTGTATGACAAGTCCAAATTCTCATTAAATGAAATATTCCAGAAGCTAAATATTCCAAGTGACTAATAAATAACAATTATATGCCTCATTCTTGGTTTGTTTCATAATAGGACTCTAGTTTTAAGAAATTTGATTTAATTTATATTTGATCATGCATAGCATACACAAAATCTTCATACTACTTCCCAGTTCTCAACTGCATAAGATGTCAATTGGGTTTCTACTTTAAAAGAACTACATTTCTCAGAATCCTTATAAGAATTAGTAACCGGGGAAAATAATTTCCATTGCAAAATCAAAGTGATAATTTTAGGGAAGTGATATTCCTAAATATCACTTATTAAATGAGACAAGCAGAGGCTGAAAAAGGTGAGTTTAGCTAAAGAGAGTTAGTAGTGGGTGGGCAGACTTTAAAGTAAGAAAGAGGTCCATTTTTTGCAAAATAAACTAAAAGCTGGATATTGTTTCCATGTGAAGCTAAGGAGTATAAGACTTATTCAAGTTAGAGCAGTAAGTACAGCAGAATCACAAGGGATTTACAGATGAGGGTGAGGAGTTTGGATTACATCCTCATGCTCAAAGAAACTCCTTGATAGTCTTTGGGCATGGGGACAGAGATATATTGTGTAGAATTTATTATCACATGTATAATTTTGAAAACAATGCTCTTTATCATAAGATGCTTAAGTATCAAAACTAACAATGTCTCCAAGAGCCTCAGACCAAGCTGATTACCTTAATTTAATCACCACTGAAGTTTTATGTATAAACACATTTTTGCTTATGCAACTAGATCATACATAGGATATAATGCTTTGCTGTTAGGTCAACTTTATCCCTATAGAATTTTATTTGTTCTTTTCCAGTTTGATGCTATAATAAACAATGCTGCAATAAAAATTCCTTGTTATATGTCTTTCTATTCTCGTATCTTTATTGAACAAATAAATAACAATGACGCTATTATGCCAAAAAGGATGGAATATTTAAATTAAAAAAAATTATGACAAAATACTTTCCAAATATTTTGCAGTAATTTTCAGAGTGGCTGGAATTTTTTAAGAGAGCTATTTCCTTACTCCCTTGCCAATACTAGATGCCATCAGATGTTTTTAAATTTTGCCAGTCCGATGAGAGACTTACATTGTAATTGTTGGTATTGTTTTTGTGATTGTTATTTCATTTCTATGACTATTATAGAGACTGAGCATCTTTTCACATGGTTGGCCATTATAATCACTTCTATAAATTGATTATTGTTATCCTGCTGAGTTATTCTGTAGTTCTGTCATCTTTTTGAATAGTTTTTGTACATTCCTGAACACTAGAGAAATGAACACTTTACCTATTCCAAGACAAGTATTTTCTCTGAACAAATCACTTGCCTTTGATTTTTATTAAGTTAACGTCCCAAGATAATTTAAATTTCTATACAAGTTGTCAAAGGGACATTATTGCCATTTTCTAGAGCATAAATTGGGAGTTAAGAACGTATGAAGAATAATGAAGTCATAAATATTTATCAAAATTTGTAAATAGGCATAAAGGTTACTAGGTATCATTTCAGTATAGTTGTTGCTAATTGTGGTATACCAGGCACTATCTGGAGATGATTGGAGTTCTAGGGTTGGGTACCTTTGTTCAACTTCATATTTACTATTGATCTGGATATGTTTCAACTTTTGAAGAGTAATTATTAATCTGTAGAAAACTGAACAAAATGATTCTTTTCTTAGAAAACGTTAAATGGGCTAGGTGTGATGTCTCATGCCTATAATCCTATCACTCTAAGAGGTCAAGGTGGGAGGATTGCTTGAGTTCAGGAGTTCAAGACTACTTGAGCAAGAGCAAGACAGTCTCTACCAAAAATAGAAAACTGAGCTAGGCACAGTGTGTGTGCTGTAGTCCCAGCTACTTGGGAGGCTGAAGGAAGAGGATCACTTGGACCCAGGAGTTCAAGGTTTCTGTGAGCTATGACCCCTTATTAGTGCAGCCTGGTGTAACAGAATAAGATGAAAGGAAGACAGACAGAGAGAGAGAGAGAGAGAGAGAGAGAAAGGAAAATGTTAAATAATAAGAAAGAAAGAAAGAAAGAAAGAAAGAAAGAAAGAAAGAAAGAAAGAAAGAAAGAAAGAAAGAAAGAAAGAAAGAAAGAAAGAAAGAACGGAGGGAGGGAGGGAGGGAGGGAGATAGATAATATTTATCCAAAAGAAATCCAAACGACTTCTATATCATAATACATGAATTACTATTTATTGCCTTGTACAACATTAACAACTTTTGTATCTTTTGGAAAATTCATTGCTGCATTCCTATATTTGTTAAACTACATGTCTTCTAATTCTCTTTTGGATCATTCCTGATATTTTACTAGTTCCTTTAATATTTACTGAGTTGAATAAAATCTCTAAAATGAATTCATTTTGTATTTCTGTATAAGTCATATTACTAACTTAAAAAACTACTTTAACAGATGTTTCTTAGGCAAGAGATTTGGGTGGTCTCAAACAGCATGAGAGAAGTAGATTTTGGAGTTAAAGAGTCAAAAGCCAAAATAGATGTATTTTGGGAGTCTGAGAGGTAAAGAGGCAACAAGAATGAGAAAGAGAGAGAAAATGAGAATGAAAGACTGACGAGGGTGGCACACAAAAGGACAGTGTTTGATAGTGAGAGCCGATAGTGAGACTTGTGTTCCACAGAGGACCAAATCGCCCTTTCTCATCACAGCAAAAGGAGAGGGTGGAGCTGGAGTAGGTCTATACATTAGTGGGCAGTGTTGACTTTCCTGTTTGAATCCCTGTACATTTTATGTTTTCATAGGAAATATATGGTTCATGGCTAATTTAGACTTGTGTAAAAGGCAATGGCTAAAGTGTTAAGGGGAATTGAAAAGTTGTATCATTTTTGAGCATATGAAAACATGCTTTCCAGAAAAAATACAATAGGATTCTTACGGCTGGTCGTGGTAGCTCACACCTGTAATCCTAGCACTCTGGGAGGCTGAGGCAGGACAGTATTTGAGCTCAGGAGTTCAAGACCTGCCTGAGCAAGAGTGAGACCCAAACTCTAAAAATAGTCAGGCGTTGTTCCAGTACCAATAGTCCCAGCTACCTACGAGGCTGAAGCAAGAGGATCGCTTGTGAGCTCAAGAGTTTTAGGTTGCTGTGAGCTATAACTCCATGGCATTATACATAGGGCAACAGAGTGAGACTCAGTCTCAAAAACTAATAAAAATAATAATTAGATGGTTATGGTGTATGGTTATTGGTTGGTTGTAACCATGAATGTATAAAAATCCTTTTCTGGGATGCATTTTTTTTTCCCTTTTTCCCTCTTATTCCTTACCTAGCTTTTTCCTTTTTGTATAAATAGTTACTTTATTAGGAAAAGGTTATGTGACTCTTCTATCTAAATCAGAACTCCCTGTAATAAACTCTGTTTTTAGTTTCAGTAAATGGCACACGCTAAATCTGTAATTTAATTATATATTTTGCATATATACACATACAGGGGGCCAAAAAATATAAACATATTTTAAGAGATGTTACCTATGTATTACTTTTCAAAGTTGAATTGAATTATGATAGCAATGTGTAGTTGGAAAGTCACTCAAAAGATAGCACTAATCAAATGAATACTAGTGTCAGCAAGGAACCGGTGGACAGTCAAAGAAAATGATGGAAATGTGGTTGTTGTTCAAGGCGCGCAGGACCATTTAGAAGTGGTGTTTGAAACTGAGAACGCTGTAGAAGTTCAATGATAAGGGAGGCATGAGAATGCAGGACCCTAGGATGTGGTGTCATAGAAAACCAGGTTACAGTGGCAGCATTTTAGAAGGGAATTGAAATAACATGTGTAGTGATATAAGTGGATGCTTTGGTCAACATTGCCCAAGCAGTAGTTTGCTGTCCTCAGAAGTGTCTGGATACTGATGGGAAGCACTTTGAGCATCTCTTATAATTGCAGAAGTCAACTATGACTTATACGCATCTTTTGTTATATAACAATTTTAATACAGACTTTTCTTTTCTTAAAAGGAGTATACATTTTTTTGGCACCCTCTGTATAAATGTGTGTGTGAGTGTGTGTATATGTCTATTTCTTTCCAATGTAATAAATGTCTGTCTCTTTCAAAGTATGAAGTCTTGTAGAGCTTAGGGGTGCCTTTGCTCCCCTTTAGCACCTAGCATAATCTTAATGTAGGAAATAAATTTTGATAAGTGCTGGTGAACGCCAAACAAATATATGTAGATTACATAATATATTTAATTAATTACAAATTTCTTGTTTATTTAAATAAATATTAAATCATCAAAATACACACATAGTTAGAAATAGAGATGGAGATGAAGATAGACATACAGAGACAGAAATGAGAGCTGGAAACACTAGAGTTAGATACACAGAGATAGAGATATCTCCCAGGTTTTTCTAGGATTTGACCCTCAAAGCCATGTGGCTTTGTATTAACTAATGCAACTGTTCATACCTTGGAACAAATCTGATAGTTTCCTTTTGGGAATCTCTTATAAGAGGAGGGAACCTGACCTTTTAGGTTTAATTGGCATTTTGGACACATAACAGGATTCAGCAGCTCTGCAAATGATACCTAACTTGTGTCACATCTAATTAAAGCTCTAATAAATACTGTAGTTGGAAAAAACAGATACCTTTTGTTTTGTTTTGTTTTGATTTGTTTTACTTTTAACCTTATTCTAAATGTAACTATATCCAATAAACAAATGAATCAGTAGAGTAATACTACCAATTAATAAATACTGCAGTTGTTCCCATCACAATTCTGTCATTTACCACAATTAGAACAAATTTCTTGTTAATGTTATCATAGAAAAACAGAGTGGACCGGGCCTGAGGTCATCAACTTTTTATTAAAGAGCCACATAGAAAATATTTTAGCCTTTGTCATCTAATTGGTTTTTGGTACAACTACTTCTGTCTGCTTTGGAATTCCAAAACTAGCAATAAGGAATATGTAAACGAATGAATTCAGCTATGTTCCAGTATAAACTTACAAATACAGACAGATCCTGGCTCTAGGGAAACTTGGGAGAATTTTTATACAATTATTTATTTCTCTTATAGTTGATATTTATTCTTG
Organism: Perodicticus potto; assembly: GCA_963574655.1. Classification (NCBI taxonomy): domain Eukaryota; kingdom Metazoa; phylum Chordata; class Mammalia; order Primates; family Lorisidae; genus Perodicticus; species Perodicticus potto. Next base: position 18,100 of record CAUYRH010150922.1, read on the forward strand.
AAACAAAACAATTTAACTATCAACTTTTCCTCAGCACTGCACTACTACAAAAAAATTGTTCATCGCCTTTGAGGGATAATGGATTTAAGTTTATTCTTTATGCCTAAGTAGTCCATAGTTATAAAATGGATAGAAGTCATGACCTTCTCCCTTACCTTAGAAAGTTTTCACACAGCCTTTTAAAGGATCTGTGCTTCTCCTGCTTTGCTTCCCAAACGTGGAGATAAATATGTTTCCTGACAGCTTGACTTTTTCTGAGGCAGCACTCAATTTATCACTCTGCTCCTTGAGCACATTTTCCAAATCCTGACAAAAACATCCCTGAAACCTTCAGAGGGGAAAAATAAACCCTCGTCTCAAGCTCTGTAAATTACCACCAAGTATAGCCATGAATAAAATAAGACTCGATCCTGATTCATGCTTTTGGAACATCTCAAAGCACGGCAGCTCGTGCTCCAAAGACCAGTGCTTGGCAGGCAGAACTGAGACCAGAGGAAATTAGGCAGGAAACAGAAAAGATACCAAAGAGTCCCTTTTATGCCACTTTTGTTAAGAAGCCAATTATTGATGATCTTGGAGTGGAACAGTATTAAGCTGGCCCTCCATCACTTCTCCTAAAACTGTTCTCTTCAAATAATGTAAAACTCCTGGGGTGGCATGCTTAACAAAAAACTAAGAACTTGGAACACAAAAGAAGGGTCACTGTTGCCGAAAGGCTTTGTTAAAAATGCACTTAGAGTTGCTGGGAGCTTAGGAAAATGCATTAGTTCTGATTGGTTTAGCAGATTGCTGAGTTGAAAGCTTCCGTCCTTAAGAAAGGAAGATGTGGTCAGGTAACAGTGATGTTCCCAGGTGAAGGATAAGGCCCAAACCAGCCTGTGTTGGAAGAACAGGGAACGTCTATAGGTGAGGGATTGAAGGGATTGCCCAACTGACATTGCAATGATTTATTCATACATATTGGAATAAAGACTCTACAAATTAATCCCCCATTCTGGAGTACCACCGTGTATTAGAAGATATCAGAAAGCTATAGACAGACATGGGGAAAATGAGTTGTATGTGAAAGTACATTAAATTGTGGAATTATAGAACCTTTAGAGTTAGGAAAGAGCTAGGAGGGAAAGGAGTGTTTCCTGGAAAGAGTGTAATGGAGCTGTTCCTGGAAAGAGGGAAGAAGAATGTAGACAGCAAGGAAAATCTACCAAGAGAAGAAGAAGAAAACCATCCAGACAGAGTAATGTAAGGAGTATAAAATGGCATATAGAGGGAAATATAAGGTATGCCTACCAAGTAGTTGAATGCACCTAGACTTGGATGGGCCACAGTGGGAGTGAACAGTAATAATAGAAGCTGCACTAGTTAATGCTAACTTTGTGCCAGGAAATGTGCCAAGAGAATTCCATGTATTGAGACCTTAAAACAGCAATGTAAATGAATTGTTATTATTAACCTCATCTGAAAATTTGAGTATTGTGATTAAATCATTCAACTTGTATTGAAAAACTAGTAAGTGCTAATGTCAGGACATAAACTAGGTAGTGCTTAATCACTGCACTAACCATAGTGGGCAGCTGAGGGACACAAATTATTGTGATTGTGATTTTGATTATTATTTTTGCCTGAATTCCAGGTCAAACTGAATCTACAGTTGCCTTAGAAAGAAAAGAGGAACTACTGAATTATTTTGAGCAAGGATGTGGGAAAATAAAATCTAATAGAGGGAAACTGACGGTGAGAATAGGAAAAAAGACACATTTCATAAGGAATGGATTAAAAATACAGAGCTCACATAGCAGATTAAGAATACAGTCACATGAACTTTAAGAGTTTGAAATTGCTTACCTGTAGAAAAAATGGAAAGAAAGAGAAACACGAGAGAAGGAACAGAAGCAGGAAAGATCATGAGATGGAACTGGAACCTGCCCACGTGAAAGCTAGGAGGATGCTTAGGAAGAAGGAACATTTCAAGCTGAGATCTACATGGAGAAGAGTTGAGAGGGATACAAATAAACCCAGTTTTGATAATAACCTTGAGATGTCCGTAGGACACAAGGACAGAAAAACCTACCAGAAGGATGAATATGGCTTCAAAATTCCTCCAGTTCAACATGTTTACGTTGAATTCATTAGGGGGCACAAAAATAACAGCAAACCAAAGAGTCATGCTCTACTTCTCCCCTAGCTGATGTGGGACACTGGGTCCTCTCCTGCTAATGGCCAGAAGCCTAAAGCTCACACCTGACTTCTCTAATGGATTTCATCGAATGTTCAGACCATCACAATCTTTGTCAATTTCATTTTAAAAGTATCACTGAAATTTACCTTCTTCATTAATCCCATCATTATTACTATAATCCAGGCAAAAATAATCACTCACCTTTATTAATGCAATGGTTTGCTCACTGACTACCAACTTCCATCTGGCCAACCTGTAGTTATCCTACGCTTTGAAGAGTAATCTCATCAAAACACAGATTATACTGTCCACACATCCCATCTTCCTTAAATCCTCAATTATCTTCAGTGCTCTAAGATTAAAGACAAAGCAGCCTTGCATCATCTGACTCCTGCTTAATCTCTTATCATACCCTCTCCAGCAGAAATGGACTTCTATCTTTCAAGTTTGCTTTGCAATGATGACTTTTTTACGTGCTTTTCTGCCTTCCCTTTATCATTTCATTGCTACTGACTCATTCTCCAGATCTCAATTTATAATTACCCTTCAAAAAGCCTTTCAGACCCTCTTGACTCAGTCAAATAATACTGTCATATACAGAATATTTCCAGAGTGCTTTCCAATTTATTTGTGTGGTTAGTTATTAGATTGGTTTTCTCTCCACTTTAGCACTGACAACTCATTCTTTTATCTGTTTCATTCAGGCTTCTACTACTTCTCTACTTCATTGGAACTGCCTTTATTTTTTTTTTATTTTATTTTTTTGGAGAGAGTCTCAAGCTATTGCCTTGGGACAGAGTGCCGTGGCATCACAGCTCACAGCAACCTCAAACTCTAGGACTTAAACTATTCTCTTGCCTAAGGCCTCCCAAGTAGCTGGGACTACAGGCACCGCCACAACACCTGGCTATTTTTGTTGTTGCTGTTGCTGTTGTTGTAGTTGTCATTGTTGTGTGGCAGGCCCAGGCTGGATTCTAACCCGCCACCTCCAGTGTATTTGGCTGGCGCCCTAGCCTCTGAGCTACAGGTGCCAAGCCAAAACTGCCCAATCCTGTGGTTAATCCACCTTGCTGCACACGGTAACATTGACACAGCCCTTACTTCTTGAAACACTTCCTTACTTGGCATCCAGGATGCTGCATTCTCCTGGCTTTCTTTTGCTGTTCCTTCTCAGTAACTTTTGCATATTCTATACTCCTTTGCAAAAAGTTGCTTTAACCCAAGGTTTTGCATTGAACTTCCTTCTTTGTGTACATGCATGCACTTCATCCTACGGGATCTCTCCTGGTTGCAAGTCAGTACTCCTACAATTTTATCTCCAACAACTCTTCTTAATTTCAGCCCCTTATATCCAACATCACCATCTGAATATCTTAGAGGCATTTCAAATACAGTGTGTCCATGGGAGAATGGGACATATTTCTTTTAAAAACAACCTAAAATAACACCTTATTTAAAATAGCACCCACTCAGCATTACTCTCATCTCTCTTGCCCTGACTTACTCTCTTCATAGCTCATACATAAAATTATATTACATTTTTAATTTTTACTTGCTGTGTCCTCTAAGGAAATGTAAATCTGTGAGTACATGTATACTACTTTTAAACTACATTTCCAATTTCCAGAACAGAACCTGGCATCCAGGAGGGTACTCAAAATACATTTGTTAAATCTGATAATATATAATAATCATTTGCTCTCAGTACACTGAAGACTCACTGGAGACAGGAATTCTTTATGTGTTTGATTAGCATGGATTTTCCCACTGCCTGACAAATGGCAGTTATTAAATGCTTTTTGGATGCTTAAATGAATAGAAATGATGATACTAGGGTAGTGCAGTCTTACCAATGACAAAAAAAGGAGAAAATTGCAATAAGGAGTGAGGCTATCAAAAATGGCACGTGTGTGGATAACAAGAACAGATAAAAGGCAAGTGTATTTGGTAATCACAAAATTATTAGTATATTTTGAAGACAATTTAAGTTCTGGATAGCAGATTATAACTGGCTATGGAATTACTGGGTGGCGCAGAGACAGAAGCTCAAAGCTAGGCAGCACAGAGTAGATGCCGTTCCAAACACGGGGGCTCCTTCTATTCCATATACCAGTATTGAAATTTCCTACCCATTACAGCAATAACCCTCTGCATTGTAATTAAAGAATCTGCTTCCCTACTGGCTATCTTAAATACTAAATAAATGGCTCTCTTCTCTTTCATCTTGGTGTAAGGAGCCATATTTCTGAAAGTTTTGAGGATTGGTAGTTCCTTAGAATACATAGACTATATTACATTTAGCTCTTCAAGAGTTACTGTCAAAAATATAAATGATGCCCTTTATGATTTGTTAGTGCAAGGAAAATAAAAAAACAAAAGGCCATTGGTAGACCTAAAGGTGACATGTAACTAAAATACAAATTCACAATGTTTGTGAATCCTTTAAACCTTCACTGGATGAGCTCCTTCACTTTCATTTTGTGTAAAGAAGGACTCATATATCTGAAAACTGTGAAGGGCACTGCTGTGAAGTTAATTTTCAAAGTTGGCTACATGTAGGTAGTATTGAAATATTTGTTTAAATATTGAAATTAGGAAGCGTAAGTAAATAAGAGCAGGGTAAGCCTAATGTGTCCGGGCCTGTCAGAATTTTCTAAGCTTAACGAGTTTGATAACATTTAACAAGATCCTGTAGCTCACATCTTGGTGGGTAAGACACTGATAAGAAGGAGTACTATGAAACTGCAGCAGCCAGGAAGTGTTAACAGTATTATGCGGGAGGCAGCAGTGACTATGAAGCAGTCCAGTTAATGATCTTGTTTTCATTGACTCTAAGCTGGTGAGAACAAAAACGGCTGGTTCAAATTTTTGCATTGGCAAGAAGTAAGAGCATGACTCAGGTATGTTGGGCACTCACTTGGATGTACTATCGTGCTGGCAATAATCCTTGCAAAGAATAAACATAAGATGAAGCAAGCAAGTGAACAGATGCTCCCTGAGGCTTTGTTTTATTGTACACAAGGTTTTGTACTTCCGCATCTGAGGCAGACAAAGCAATCATCCCGGTCAGCAAAGGGCAGAACATGGAAATTCAATCTTTTATAAACTTTGGGAACGGAGACCCCGATAGCACTAAGGGGCCTGCTCCTTCCATTTCGGAGATTTGCATTACACATAAACTTCGGCATTTCACAGTGCTTTATCAGACCATCCGAACTTCCGCTGCAGTAGGCCTGGCTATAGCCTACCACAAAACTCATTTGGAAAAAGGATAGAAGATGGGAGAGGAAGCTCAACTCATAAGCTAGTGCTTGGTTTAGGAAACTGGAGTTCCATATCCAGCTAATGAAGAATGAACAGTGCCTGATGGTTTTGCTCATTGTATAAGAAAAAAACAAGTCTTCATAGGGATCAATTCAGTTTATACTTAGTCTCTTGCTAATCCCAAGTAGAAACTGGAAGGAAAAAAATTAAAATAGCAATGTAAAATCTCCCTCCAAACCATAAAAAACAAAAACGGGTAGAATTGGTAGAATCTGTACCACATGAGAGAGAGGGAACTTTGACTTCACAGAGGTGGACATTTATTTCAGACTTACAAAAGACATCATTTCTCCAAATTTAAAATTAGTTTTCCAATTTTTTTCCTCTTTGGCCTGAGATAAATATACAAAAATACATTAACCTCTTTCAGTTATGTCTAAAAGCAATAGAAAAGAGGAAAAGTTAAACATACATGCATTAAAAATACATTAGCCTATGAGAATTAACCTAATCATAAAATCTAATGAAATTCCCCTGTCTGAGAGTCTTCTCATTCTACCCAATTTTCATTTTTTTATGAAGTTAAACTTTTAAAAATCCCACAGATAAAATTTAATGAGGGCACATATTATATTGTGTTCCAAGCAAAATGATTGAGTATACCTTTTTTTAGGTCAAAGCTAATCTTATTTATATTGCTTAAGTAAAATTACATAGAAAAGAAATATTAGAAATTTAAAGGCTATTCCAAGGACAGCCTCATTCTACGATTTTTGAAGCTACAGGTAAGTGGAAAGTGCCCACTTTGAAAATAGACTAGTATGCTGCTATGGATAACCCCTTTTGAAGCCCAAGTTTGATCTATATCACTCTTTCTCCTTAAAAATGTCTTCATTTATCTCACTATTTGCTTCCATGGGAAGAATGGAGGGAAATGAGTTTATAAGAAATAAAAAACCTGATCAAGTGACCACCCACTTAAGAACCAAACCTGAAAATCATGGAAAAAAAAAACAAAACTTTTTATAAGTATTTTTCACACTTCTCATAGTAAGTATTTGATGTAGCTGAGAAAAACACTTTCTGTTACTATTAGCATATCTCCATTTAAATGAAAGCCGAGAAGCTGACAGCCCTGGGGAAAGGAGACCAGGTTGTCTTCTGTTCTCTTCACATAGGTGACCTCTTAGCCTTCCGTTTACATCTCATGGGCTCTCAAATTCTCCATGCTTGTTCTTGTCAAATACTAAAAATAACCTTCATCCCTCTTCTTCTTTATGTCCAGGTTCACAATCTGAATGCCAATAATCAGTTCAAAGAATGTCACAACTGAAACAAACACCTAAAGCTAACATAACCCACTAAAATTAGAGAAGAAAGCTCCAATTACTACATTTAGCCAAATTAAAAATAACCTCATTCTCACAAAAGAGAATAACATGGTTGAATATTATAACTGAAATTCTATAGTATATTTGTTACTATTAACAACCAAAGGGGGAAAATATGCTAAAGGACAGATATTTGTTCAGAACCAGTACAAACCATCCTGATAAATGGATGAATAGCAGAGGCAGCAGTTCCCTTTTATCCTCAGGGACCATGAGCCAAGGCCTCCAGTGGACGCCTAAAATCATGGAGAGCACCAAACACTATGCATCAAACCCTACAGTAGAGTGTGCTTCAAAGATGGAGAGCACGGTCACTAAAGCAGACTAAAAGATTAAAATTACTGCTGACCTGAAGAGGTGCTTTACGAGACAACTCAGCAACACCAATCAAGAAGTGGCATGATCACAGGTCATGTATTTATTCAGTAGTTTTTAGGTATCTGTTTGGTGCCAGGCACTATTCCAAGCACTGGAAAAAACAAAACAAAAAAAAAAGGAAGAAAATCAAAGAAACATTGGGAGCGCAAGGAAAGTGGAAAACCAGTGCTGACAGAATATATGAAGCAGCTTGACATCAAAAGTAGATTAGACTGAAAGAGAATAGACATTCTTGAAGACATAAAAAGGGGCCACACCATGAAGCTATGAAGCTTTATGGAAAACAAGTGGTAGAGAGAAGATAGTGTGGGAGGTAGATTTAAAAAGTCATGGATATTAATAACTTAATCCAAACATGTAAAGGTCGATACCAAAAATAAAAATAAATAACATGAAGAAAGGGGTAAAATACTTGCTCTCCTTTCTTGAGAGAATATAAAGTACATGCTTGGCAGGAATTTATGAGAAGGATGCTATGGAGAATAAAAAGAAAATAAAACATGGACACTCAGAAAAATCTCTAGGATCAGACTGAGATGGGAGACCACAAATTTATTACGAGACCAGTTTTCATAGTTTTGTAATTTTCAATAACATTCAATATCCCAAGTGAACAAAAATTGCCAGATTGTTCAGATTAGAAAGGGTAAGAATTTTGCCAGATGGAAAATGGAAGGAAAAGAGTACTTCGAGGAAATGAAGATTCGTGCAAGGGAGTTATTTATGTAGGACACGTGGTCCCATCCTGATAGTAAGAAGGGGAAATTGAGAAAAGTGTCGCTGAAAAAAAAGGGTGGGTCAAGCTACTGGAGATAGGTGAGAGGCAGAAAGAGCAACATGGTTGCTGTGTTGGACTCCAGCACTTCAAAAGTGAGAAATTCCAAATAATACTCACATCTAGAACAGAGCTGTTGGTTAGCAGTTAACACACAATGGGGTGGAATGCCAAAGATGGTAAGGTTATTAATGGATTTCTGCCAAGGGGGGTGATTGGCCCACCTGAATACTTTAATCAACCTTAATGATGTCAGGAGATATAAATAAAGGAACATTGCCATCAAGATTTGGAAATCTGAAAGAATAATAAGGAAGACGACAGATGACAAATGACAGTGAGGGGTAGGTAGCACTATTACAAAAATCAAGGCAAAATAAGACATCACATCTCAGAAAATTAAAAGCTCCTTAAAACTCTTATTCTCCTGCAACAGCTCTATCTTTCTTTAAGCCTTCATAGAGGAACTCTGAATGAGTCACTGTGTCTCCGCTTCCTGAACTCCTACTCGCTCAGCACATTTTCATGTGAATTTCACCCTCATCACTCCAGCAGCATGTCTTCAGCGAAGATCACCACTGATCTCCTGATGTACAAGTCTGACAGGTATTTTTAGTCCTCATCTCAATTAACCTCTTAGCAACATTCAACAATCATCATTACTTTGTCATCTTCATAGAGTTTTTCAATAGCTTTAGAATATGACAGATTTCTGTTGTTGTTTTCCTCTTCTATCACAATTCATCTTCATTCCTTACAAACATTTGCACCGCAATATACTCTAAAAGTATTAGGATATGTCAAGATTAATTTCTAAAATTACCTTTTTTTCACTCATCATTCTTTTCCTGGGATTCTTATGTATGCCATAGGCTTCCACTATCATCCAATCATCAAAGTTATATATCTCTTTCATGGTTTGTTTCTTTCATCTTTTTATTCCTATAACTGACTGTGCATTCGGGAGTTACATTTGAATAAATAAAAAGAACACTGGTTATTTTCACAAGTGGATAAATCAGTAAAGATTTTTAAATATATATTTGTGTTTTAATGTTCTATTTTGAGTAAATTCCTCCTTTTCCCTCAAGACTGAACTCAATTTTAAATTATCTGTGATTAATTTCTTAGTCTCTTATCCACTTCTACTACTTCAAATAGCCCATGGTTTTATAATTTCTACACCCATGTATTTCCCTCCATCACCAATTTAAGAGTTCCCTAATGTCAGGGTCAGATTCTATTCATAGTATTCTTTCCAGAACGTACTATTCTGAGGTATTGATAGGTGCTCAAAATTTTAAATGAAAAACTGAAAGCCAATAGACTAGTGCTTCCTAAATTCTAGGATTTTCAAAGATATATTAATAGACAATCCCAGAGAAAGAATTCTATGGTTAAATAAGGTCAGGGAAGTTTGTACTAAATCTTAACTCTTAGAGGTTAAGACACACACTTGCATCTGAAGTGCCAGAAGTCCTAAAAATAGAAAACTGTGCGACTGTGTTCAATCTTTAAATAAGGAAGATATCATTTTCTTTTTTCCTTTTAACATATAAATTAGCTTTCCTCAAACAGATTTCCTTGTCTCTTAATGTAGTTTGAATTTTAACTCAAGAGGTTCAATAAAACAGATGTTAAAGAACAGGGTATGCGCATTCTCTTTGTCTAAGATGCTCCCTGATCTTAAGGTACAGGTTCTAATTCACTCGATGTAGCTTTGATGGTTCTTAATGAAGAAAAATTTTAATGAATGTAGCACTGCTATACTACCGACTAACATCAATCCAATAAATTATTTTTGTCCCAAAAGTTACTAATTTCAAGAATTAAAGGACATTGCCGTCCCATTAATAATGACGATATAAATACAACCACTTACAAGCCATTGTTTTGTTTTTTTGAAGTTCCCCCTAAACATTAAATGTACCACCAGTTATGCAGATAGCTTGGACAAGGGAAACATTAATAGATACAAAACTAACTTTCTATGTGAAGCTCAAAAATCTTACCATTTCCCTTTCACAATATGGTGTTTGAATAGAGTACATTCAAAACTAAACACTGAAAAGGAAACAGTGGTCCTCCCCTGAGTAGCTTTTATGCTATATGCTTTATTTAATGTGTGGCAATAAAGGAACCACTATTTATCATTTAGAAAGTCCCAATACATGCCGTGGCAAACATCGTTATGTAACAACAGAGCACCCATCCTGGTAATCAGAACTCTTATTAAAAACAACATGATAGCAAAGTGACTCATCAGCGTGTGCACTTTTTCTCAATTCTAGTAATTTGGGACACGTGTGGGAAAGCTACAAGTTGTTTATGTGCAGCTTAAAATGACAAGCAAGAGAAGTTACTAAGCAACATTAAGTGCTTGCATTTTCCTAATCTGTAAAAGCTGTCCAGGGCTGAATAATCCTATAATATAAAGGTAAAGGGAAAATCATTGTGGGAGTTCTGTTTTTGACTGAATGAAAATGTTTTACTCAATAATTCTAAAATTCTGATTCATAATGAGTTCATCTGTCTTGGTCTTAAGGATTACGTCAGGTGTACAATCCTCTTGCATTCCCTGTCACCTCTTGTACTAGCTGTCAACAAGACAGACTAGTTCTATAATGAAAAAAAAAAAAGCATAATGAGGCAAGGACAGTGGTCCTTATGAGGCTTGAAAACAGCTTGTCCCCGGTGGAAATAGGGTCTTCTGTTCTTCTCAACATCAGCACTTTGTTTTTTTCATAGCGCCATTACAACAACCAGGACAAATCATGTATTTGTTTCCTTGTTTCCTTGTGTCTGCTTCTGTCTTTCTCTTTCACTGACATATCACCTTCAGTACTGCAGGAACCTGACTGTGTATGCTACACTTTCTTCCTTGACCCTGACAGAGTGCCTGACACAGAGTAGCCCATCAAGGACTGAAACAGGACACAGGGTCGTGGTCTTACTAACTCTGTCTCAAGGTGAAAGCTTTTATATCTCCATTTGTATGAAACCTAAACTTCCCAGAGGTAGCTGAGTATTATTTATAATCTCCAAAATATGTAGAGGAAAGACGGGACAAGTGAGACTTCCCTATCCCTATTTCTTTTCATTAAGAAATCAGCAAAAAGATTCCTTGGTCAAAAGCCAAGAAGGATACACTAGTATTCTCTGTCTCAGCCAAAAAAATTACTGAATAAACTACAAACTCATCTTTTCTGCTTGAAGTTCTGCTTGTAGGTCAAGGATCCTGTGATGCTTTTCCATAGCACCTCTATTTCTTTCTCCTTTCTAGTTCACATAATTCAAAGGGAGTCTGATTTCACATAAGAGACCACGTTTCCCCAGTTTGCTTATGTACAAATAGCAGAGTAGTGACTATAGAGCAAAAGAAACTATTATTGTGTATATTGAATTGATGGTAACAATGACCATATTTTAAGAATGTCAGAGGAGGAAAAATGAGAGACTTTTCGTCGTGGTTTTAGGTAAGAAGGGAATTAAGGAGGAGTTTCTGAGGAGTAATTGTACACTAGCCACTCTTCTGTGTAGTTTACATGTGTCACCTAATTTATCTGTGCTAACGGATACCATTTTTTATAATTTACTTATTATTATTATTGTGTATTTTGTAGAGACAGGTTCTTGTTTTGTTGCCTAAACAGGAACGCAGTAGCAAGATAATAGCTTACTATAACCTCAAATTCCTAGACTCAAACAATCCTCTCACCTTAGCCTCCCAAGAAGCTAGGAGTACAAGTGCATGCCAACACACTCAGCTAACTTATTAAGTTGCTTTTTTTGTAGAGAAGAGGTAATGATATATTGTCCACGGAGATTTTCAACTCTTGGCTTCAAGTGGTCCTCCCACCAGGAACTCTGAAAGTGCTGGGATTATACGTGTGAGCCACTGCTCATGCGCTCCTTCCTATAATTTAATAAAAACCTTTTAGGCACTGTAGTAGGTAATGAGGAACATATAACATTATTATAACATTTAATAAATGTTATGTCTAAAATATTTTTATCAATATAAAACTAGAATAATAATTATTTTTAGATTTAAATTTTATTTAGAACATTAACTTCACTACTGATACTTTAACTCTTTCTCTGGGACAATATTCCAATTAAATTAGAAATAATGATTAGCTAGTATTTTTGAGGGTTTATTATGTGCATTCTGTGCTAAACTTTCCATATCAATAGTTAAATTTTGTAATTCCATGAAGTAAATTCCATTTTCATTATCTCTGCTTTACAAGAAGAAATCTAAATTATAGAACTTATGTTAGTTGCTTAAGTAGTAAAGGTTTAAGTTCAAGCAGTTTAAATCCTGTATCATTGTACATAAGAAGGAAATGATGAAACTCAAAAAAAACTTCCTTGCACATTGAGAAATTAAATGCAAAGTTGAATTCTTCATACCCTGATCCATAATTCCATTTCATCATGAACTATCAAAACACAATATATAACCTGAGATTCTTTACAGGAAAAGAAAATACATTATTACAAAGCAACTCCCAGCTGGGGGAAGCCTCATCCTGAGATTATTGTGTTGATGGAACTCTAAAGACACTTCTTATCGCATCTGTCCTTCTCCTGATTAAAATTCTTATTTGATAACTGATTCATGTGAATTTGAAAGAAGACTAATGATTTGACCTAAGTTGATATGTTTAAAAAAGTACTGTATTTGGAAAGTCATACGTGTTTTCTATTTCACATAGTTATAATATTTAAATACTTAATGAAATAAATTTATAAAGTCATTAAAAACCAGAATTCAAATTGTCACATTAATGGAAATGCTTATTTGGGGGAGGGAGGTTGGCTGTTGATTTTCCCCCCAGCAGCCATCATTTTATTCTTCTCTAGTGGAAGTGAAATCTTAAATGTCCCCTTGCAGATAGGATTCACTATTTGTGAGCTATGACTGAATTAAAATCATCTGAGGTGTTTCTCCTCAAAGGAAATAAGAGTCTAAGGAATAATAAAAAGCACTGTTTTACAATTTCACACTATTGTCCCATAAGAGAAAAACATATTTGATGAACCACATATTCTATTGTTTTTTCCTCCCAAAAGATAAATTAATAACCTGAAACTAGAAAATAGGTATCAGTAAATATTTCATTTTTGTTATCTGGAAATAAATATGTTTTTTTATCTGTCATATTCCAAAATATTGTACCTTATATTCTAAATGTGTAATACTACAAAGATGATTATGTTCTGAGTAATTGTATAATAATAATGACATCTATTTATTAAAATAGACTCTTTGGCTCAGATTTTATAACTTGTATTTGAAAGGTAATTCTCCAGTCATTGGGAGGGGAGGTAAACTCTAAATATTCTGTGAATGGGGACTAATTATCCTCTCGAGGAATAGAATTAGAGCCTTGAATTCAGTTTGTTAAAAGAAGTGTTCATCGAGCTTTAATATGGGATCAGACATCTTGCTAAGCACTATTATTTCAAATAAATAAGGCTTGATCCCCTTCCTAAATGTAGATAACAGATGGTTTTATTTCTCTGTGACATGTTCAATAATTAAGGCAAGTATAAGTTTCAGCAGAACCACACAGAAAGCCAGTTGGGCAGTGGTAGAATCCAAACAGAAAGTCCTGAGTCCATTATCCTAGAGACGAAAATTAAGAGATAAAAATGTACATGAGCGTGGGAAGATAGCAGAGGGGTTTGGGAATCAAGAAGTAACTGCAGAGAAGGAAGCAAGTGTAGCAGAGAAAAGAGAGGTGTAACATAACATGTACTGTGGAGGGTTAAAATAAACCAGTGATAGTTAATTGAAAACTTAAAGTCTTTTGAAAAAAGTATGGAATCTAGAAGCAGACTCTAAAGGTGCAAACCTCAGTCACTAATCATGGACAAATCATTTAACCTTGCTGTTCTTTGGTTTGCTCTTTTCCAAAATGGAGCTAATAATGGAGATAATAATACAATTGTCCTTCCAAGCTACTATCAAAATTAAGTATACAAGATGCTTATAAAAGCAGCTGGCATGTAGCAAGCACTCAATAAAAGTTACTATCATTATTTTTAAACTATAAAAGGAAGAGAGCCAATGGGCAAAAAACTGATTTCAGCACCATATTCAAAAGGGAACATTAAAAATAACTGTATTTCCAACCACAACATGAAGTGTCACACATGACAAGAGAACAAATCAGAGCCAACCACGTGAATATTATTTGCAAAGCTTCATCTCCACATCCATATCTGACAGTAGCTCGGGAGCACAAACTTTGCTTATGGAATATGTTCATCTATCCTCTGACTTTGACATTAACAACTTCTGCGCTCCTTGCATCTATAGTGATTGGCATATTGCCAATCAAAAATAACCGAGTCAAGGACATCGTGTCTTAAATCTACAATGCAATACAAATTCCCTGTAAAAAGGCAAATCCTTCATTTCAAATTGTTGACTCAGATAATCCTTAAAAAAGAATTTCAGCTGTTTAAATTTAGCATGCTGAGAAAGACCAATCTTAAAATATTGTTTGGCTTGATGCCATAACATTTTCATTTCATTCCTTGTTAGTGTTTGTCTTCTGTAATAAGAAGACAAGGGACAGTGATCATGTAACACTTCACATTTTACCTAAATGAACCATTGTGTTTTTATCCTCACCAGTTAAAGATGGCCTTTTGCTTCCTGGCTAATTTTCAGAAAACGATTATGCAAGAACCAGTGATTTTTCCAATTACTGCTTTACCTCTTCAGTCATCATGTGGCCTTCCTCCCCCACTTTTCTTTGAATTGTCATCTTTTTCTATTTAAAAAATGTATATGAAGGATATTATCTGGAGATAAGCCTAATGTAATTTTTATAATCAGACCTTACAACTATTTAAAGAAATGTTTAGAGTCTGTGCTTTATCTTTGACTAAAGCTCTCCACCCCACACACATCCCAAAGAGTTTGTTCTTTACTGTCCCTCAGGAAAAAGAATTTGAATGTATTTTTAGATCAGCCTTCCACCAGGCATTGCTCTTATTTGCTTTTGTTTTGGGATCTTCCAACTTCTCTCCTCCCCTATTAACTCCATCATTATCCTTCCTGTTTATGGCCCCCTAGATAGTTCCACAGTTTGCATAGCAAACGATCTGAAATTGGAATGGTGAGCATCATATGTTTGGATTTGGGGTCAATGTAGATTTCCCTTTAGGTAGACACAATCTTGGGTATCATCAAAGCAGGGAGATCTCTCCTCATTGGTATAATTTCTCAAGTACTCACCACCCACCGAATCCACAAAATGTTACACTCACCCTATCTGGTCCACCTTCCAGTACCACTTTAATAAATTAAAAAAAAAAATAGCAAAGTGATTAAGAATTGGAGTTAGTCATGTCAGGAGAGCAGGGTGGGGAATAATCCTTACCACCATTTACTAAATGTGTTGCTTTTAGCAATTTATGTATTCCATCTGGGCTTGAGTTTCTTCTGTGTGGTAGAGAATGCTATCTCCCTCCTGTATCTGTTAGACCATAAATGAGAGGACATATTCAAAGTGGTTGACTCAGTAGCTGCAATTTCTCCAACTCGAAACAACTGCCAACTAGTCATTCATTGTGTGATGAGGAAACATACATAGAAATAATCCAGGAAGCTGTCAAGGAGCTGAATCTACTTCATAGTTAACATTTAAGGGTGAACAGTGTGTGGGACTCTTACTTGAGGTTAGATTTTGTAAATGATGTTTTGCAAGAAAGAAAATGCTAGCGAAGGGAGAGAAGCAGTAAGAAGAGGCTTATTTACAATTTTGCCTATAGCTTCCCCTGGGTGGTTCTCCTGGGTTAGAGGTATTAGTCTTCAGAGAATAATGCCAGAGTATCAGGCAGGTATATATACAGCTCTGTTTCTAAGGCCAGCCAGGAGGAGAAGCATCCAGGAAAAGATAATCCTAAAATGGCATTTAAAGCCTATGGAGCACATCAGGGTCATTATCAGTAGGCAAAATTAGATTTGAGGATCAGCAAATATCTTTGTCTGGCTTGTCTGGTTACAACTCTTTCTTCTTCCAAAAGTATGAAAGGAAAAGCATGAGTCATAAGATACTTGCCTAGTTCAAACCCTACTCAACAACTTAAATAATTGCTTTATTTCAAAAACGATTTTGCTAATCTTCTTCCTAGACAGAACATGAGCTTGGTTTACCAGTAGGATGGGAAAAAATATGGAGCAAAGGCATTGTCATGCTCAACTCCACCTAAGTTTCTACCTTTAAAGAAATTTTAACAAATTTTTATCAGTGCTCTCAGCCTCATTTTCCTTGTCTTTGGCTAAATAGTATAAGTTCAAGTAATGCTACATTCTAGGGTATTAGAATTGTTTGCAAACTTGTTCCAACCATATTCTTCTAGTTTTTAAACAGATGTTTATTGGTCTTTCTTACCACTGTTTAAAAATTTTGACCATTCTCATGTATATACTATCATAACAGATATATCCCTGGATTATATTGCACTCAGGGATTGACAACGTCATGTGTAATTATGTACAGGGAAACTACATGTGTGGAATGGGTCAACTATAACAAATCGAGTACTCCAATAATACCAAGAACGTTGAATAAGCCTTTATATTTGGAGATCTCCAAGATGACTAAAATATTAGCCAAAATAACTAATATTACATTCCGGACATGTTTTATTTTTAGTAAAATTATGAAGATTGAATGGATTAGAGAAGGAATAATACATTTTCAAACTAAAATAATGGGATAAAAGTGGTCCTTAGTTTCCACTTTTCTAATGACAGAAGATTTCCGAGTTACTTTGCATTTCACAATAGTATTTCATAAGTTTTGAACCTACTTATCCTATAGAATTTACAGTAACATATGGAAGTATTCAGCTTAAGATTTAAAATCCAAAATCTTGGATTCTGTTTTAGGTAATTTTCATTTTCTCAACAATCTCTCTTGGAGAAAAATGTGATAAGATAGTAATTTCTCTAATGATTTTCCAATTAAGTCTAACTTTTTGTGTAATGTATTTTTTCTGCTTGAAGGATTTTATTTTCCTTTTTTTTCCCATTATAAAAATGTGGCCTTGATTAGATCATTTTTACAATAATTATTTCTGGTTTCCTTTCTAAAAAAGACCTTTGGTATTCTGCAGGCATTCACATTTATTCGGTCATTTGCTGCTTTACAATGAGCTGGCCCTCACTGACCTGTTTTTAAAAGAGTTGGTTATCTGCAATTTGACCAACCGGTTGAAGTTGTTTTTTAAAAGTTTTTTCAGGCTTCGTTTTCTGCCAGAGAACACAATGCTGCTTGGTTTCTAAGTATAGAGGCATCTATGCAAAAATCACCACTGTGAAAGCAAGTGGGGCAGATTATTGCGGCGGGGAGAAACTGAGGAAACCCTCTGTGCGCCGCCCACTGAAGAGTGTTTGAATGTTTATCTCAGCATCAGCGTCGCCCAGGCTGCTGCCTACCAGTGCCTAGAGACCGATTTTGTTTTAATATGGTAAATCAAAGACTTGTTTTGTTTTGTTTGTTTGCTTGCTTGTTTCACAGATTAGGAAAAAATCCGGAATGGAACTTGGAACGATTAACTAGGGCATTTGAAAGTCTAACCCAGCCTCTGTGTGAATTTTCCTTGGACAAGGCAAGCTCTCATCTCATCCGTAACTTTGGAGAGACCCCTCTTGGAATTAAATCCAGAACACATTTTACCACTTCAGTTGCCTAAAATCACAACGGACCGGGCACTTTCTGCCTACCCAACACGCAAGCGGAATCCGTCTGCAAACAACTGAGAGTAACCCGACTGGCCCCTAAGTAGGACAGGAGTCGGGAGACAACCTGATTTAACATTTGCCGGAGAAATCAAAGCTCTGCTTTCCGAACTTTGCTCGCCATTTCTGCTCAGCTGCCCTTCCCCCGCACACGTCCCCAGAAGCCACTCAATTTGCGGACCGTGTCCAGTGTAACTTACTGCAGTGTGCTGCAGGCGAAGGCTGGGCGCATCTCCGAGGCGAGAGAACTGCTTTCCGGAGAGCAGCCGGGACTAGCTGGCTCTCAGGATCCTTTCCAATTCACACGCTCTCGGCTCGCTAAGGAGGCTCCCACACAGCTCGGCTTCCCCAGAGGAGCGGAGCTTCAAGAACTCTGCTCACAGCACCCTCCTCCCTCCTGCCACCCCCTCCCAGAGCAGCCGGCCCCTTGGAACTGGAGTCTGAGAGGTGGAAATCTCCGTCCAGGCACCAACGCAGGCTGCCTGCGGTTCAGCAGACCCCGATCATTTGCAACTCAAAAACAGCGCAGGCTGGAAGACGTAGGTTTCCGGAGCCTGAAGTCGTCTTGGGCGTCCTCCGCCCCACCTCCCTGTCTTCCCACTTCACTTCGCCCCCCTTCTCCCCGCGGCCGCCTCCAGTCCTCCGGTCTCCCCCTCGACTAGCTATCACAAATGATTCTTTTGGTATCAAACCCTAAGCATCGGGAGGAAACTGAATTTGTCAGAGATGAAATACCTGTTGTCCATGACTAACGCTCTTCTCTCATCTCTTAGTCCTTGATTTTTATCAAGAGGCGTTGATATTGGAGGTCTGTGCAGGGTGTGTGTGTGTGTGTGTGTGTGTGCGTGCGTGCGTGTGTGTGTGTGTGCAGGGTGTGTATGTGTGTGTGTGTGTGTGTGCGTGCGTGTGTGTGTGTGCAGGGTGTGTATGTGTGTGTGCGTGTGCGTGTGCGTGTGTGTGTGTGCGTGTGTGTGTGCGTGTGTGTGTGTGCGTGTGTGTGTGTGTGTGTGTGCGCGTGTGTGTGTGCGTGTGTGTGCGTGTGTGGGTGTGTGTGGGTGTGTGTGCGTGTGTGGGTGTGGGTGTGTGTGTGGGGGTGTGTG
>CAUYRH010150925.1:0-26458 GCA_963574655.1 Perodicticus potto
GTAACCCTGCAGGGCTGTGATCCAGTTCCTTCCAGTGAGCAGATGCTCCCGAGGTTTGTGCCTGCTTGGGTCACAGGGGTGTCTGTGGCTCCTCAGCCAGTCTGTCAGACTCTGTCACTTTTTGACAGGGGGAGGTGAGACCTGACAACCTGGGTACTTGATAGGGGCTGGGGAGATTCACTCAGTTCCAGCCCTGACCCTGATTGATGTTGCTGATAGAACAGAACAAGTTCGCAGAATTTTTCCCTTGTGGGTCAGACGTTGGAATGCAAATAGGTCTCACTCAGTCTGTGAGTCTTTGTCTCAGCTTTCATCTCCTGAGGGCCAGGTGCATCTGAAGCAAAGTTAAGCTGTCTCTGCCAGGTTTTCTCAGCATGTGTATTCTAATCCCTGCGCCCCGCCCCAGCGGGTACCTCCTCAGGCATACCCTTCACTTCTGAGTCCGGCGCGTCTGTGGCAGGACTGCTCTGCCAGTGGCTGCCGCAGAAGCCACCTGGCTTCCCCTGGCCACCCCAAGAGACTTGGAGTGTCTCCTCAAAACATCCTCAGGGGTGTGAGCCCCACTGCCATTGTTTCTGCCGCTGCGGCTGCCATTCCGTGCCTCAGGGGGGCCACCTCTCCAGATTCGGCCTCCTCTTGGCTCACTTTCCTCTCATCACTCCCAAGCTGGATAATTAGCACAGATCAGCAACAGTCCGTGCCCTGTCTACAACCCTCAAGAAAATGTCCAAGAATTGGACTCTGCTGGGGACAGACCTCTAGACCTCAGGGTGAGAGTGGAGGGGATTGCTGGGAGTTCAAACTTGCAGGTAGAGAATATATACAGTTTTATACAGTTTTATGCCTTGCAGCAGAGTGCCATGGCACCCTAGTAGGAGAAGGAGGTCTGGTTTTTAGAGGGTCTCTCCCATGGGGTAGAGTGGGAGGATGTCAGAACTCTGCTGGCTTGTTTGTATGGAGTATACTGCAAGACGTTCTCATGGGGGAGGGGACTCTCGTCTGCTTTGCGATGTGTTCTGTACCTTTTGTTTGTATCCTTGGGGTCGCAGGTCACTCCATCAGGGTTGATGTGCATTATTCGACCTTCTCTTTTGGCTCAGATCCAAACCATTGGCTTTCTTGCTAAATTTCTGTCCTTTAACTCTCCTTCTGGACAGGACCCTCTGCAGAAAGCTGGCTACATACCGCCATCTTGGCTCCCCCCGCCCCCGCAGGAGGCTTTTTTAAGTGATCCTAAGCATTTTTACCTTAACCCTGAGATGGAAAACCTTTGTAGGCTGTTGAAGGAGGTATGACATTAGCTGTCATGAACTTATGAAGACCTCTCTGGATGCTATCAGAAAATAGACTTTACTAGGGCAAAAATAGAAGGAGAGCTATCAAGAGGCTACATTGTCATCCAGGGAGATGCTGGTGATTGGACCACAGTGGTTATGTGGATATGGTGAGACCATGTTAAATTTTGTAAGTCTTTTGAAGGGCATGAATCATTTTGGGGGAAGAGAGATAGGAGTATGGATAATGGCCCTATTTAATGCAAACAATAGGAACTCATTCAGTTTAACTGAGAAAAAAATATTGTATGGGTATCTATTCCTTAAAACTGGGCTAAAGTTTCATTGGGATATGTGGTAACCTTTTGATATGACTTTTCCTGTTGGCATCTCTGCTTTTTTTTCCCTTTTATTAAGTCATATACACATAGATCATGAATACATTTCTCCCTTTGTAGGTTCAGTGTATTCATTTTTTGTATAAATTGGAGTGCTTACATCCAACTAATTAACATAGCTTTCTCCTCATTTACTTAATCAATGTGTTAAGACATTTATGTTCTATACTTGATATATTTGACTTGTACCCTTGCAATATGTTCCATAGGTGTGATCCCACCGTTTACCCTCCCTCTATCAAACCGGCCCCCTTCCCTCCTTCATCCTGAGCTGTAGTTGTAATTTATCTTTCATATGAAAGTGTAAGTGATTATAAATTGGTTTCATAATAGTACTGAGTACTTGGATAGTTTTTATCCATTCTTTTTTGTGAGCATTTTCCTATGCTCTTTTACAACCAAATGGCTTCCTCTACTTACTCTTAAATTTTGCTCCCTTGATATATAAAATAGTTCACAGCACATCATAGTAGCTTCTGTCTTTTACTCTGCATAATATACCTCTTAATCATCAACCTCTTAAACTTCAGTTCCTACTATTCACTGTCCCATTCTATTAAAATGACACAGTTTGAAAAAGTAACAGAGGAAGATATTTAACAGGCACTAGTTTAAACTTTATGGAATGGTTGCCCTTTGGTGGGAAAGGGCACACAGTAAAAAATGTAGCCAACTAAATATAAAGGCCTGATACCTCTAGGTTTGCTAGTTTCTCCTCAATAAACAAAACATAGATGACATTCTGAAATAGTGCCTGCCCAGCCAGGACTTATTTGGTGAAGTCTTGTTTATTTATTTATTTTTTTGAGATGGAGTCTCACTTTGTTGCCCTGGGTAGAGTGCTATGGCATCATCATAGCTCATAGCAACCTCAACTTTTTGGCTCAAGAGATAGTCTTGCCTCAGACTCTTGATTAGTTGGGACTACAGGCACCCACCACAATCCCCAGCTAGTTTTTCTACTTTTTCGTATAGATGAGTTCTTGCTCTTGCCCAGCCTGGTCTTGAACTCCTGAGCTCAAGCCATCCACCCCCCTCCCCTTGGCCTCCTAGAGTGCTAGGATTACAGGCATGAGCCAGCATGCTCAGTCTGTTTATTTATTTAGTTTGTTTTCTAATTTCTTATTTGACTAGATATTTGATTAATTGCCTGTATTAGAACATAGGCATGATGAGCAGAATACAGAGCAAGAGGAAACAGAATATACCTGTTGGAACACTATTAAAGCACCACTATATTGAGCATAGCAGCTACATAATATGACACTTTCATATTTAAATGCTTTCTACTGAGTAGCAAGCATCATTATCACCAAAAGGAAATGTCAAAAATATAAGGCCATATGGACTCTCTCTCTCTTTCTCAAGATATATATATATATATATACACACACACACACACATATATATATACTAAGACTATATATGTAAGACTATATATGTATATATACATATATATATACTAAGACTTATATATAAGACTATATATATGTATATATAGTCTATATATTCTTAAATGTCAGCTCACCCATTACCCCCTTTACCCTGAAATGGACTTTTGTTAACCTTATGACACAGGTTTTACCAGCTGGTGTGTGTGTGTATACATATGTGTGTGTATCTATATATATCTCACATTGCAAGATCAATTGCTGATCTTCAGGACCATTTAAGCCAAAATCATCTTCCCCTACTGACTATTTACATTTTCATCAATTACCATTATAAACAAAATTATTATGCTTTAATTCTGAAACATGAATTATTATGCTTTAATTCTGAAATTCTTTCTTAGGGCCAAAGCAAGTATATTTATGGTACTTGCTTCACAAGATACAGTAACAAAATTTGGAAACTTTGAGGTCACACAAGTCAGTGAATTTCAAATATGTGTAACTGATGCAAAGTGCATATCTAGGATTTCTAATAATACTACTAAAGTTCTCCTGAGGCATTTGGGATACAGTTGCTTTTTTTTCCCCCTCTATTCAAAATTTATTATTACTGGTAAAGTTTCTGTATTTCATTGCTGGAAATAAATTCTACTGTTAAATTGTGAGTTTTTTCATCATAATATATCCTTTCTGTCTCCACTAGGGAGTGTTCAATGTTACTATAGAAATTTTGATCTCTACAATGTAATAAGCATACCCACATCTGATATAAGAATAACATGTGATTATATTCTGGTCTAATACCCAGTGATAACATTAACTGTATTATTCTTTATAAAAGTATACGGAAATAAGTTGTTTTTATATTTTAGGCAGGACTGCTATTTAAAACACTAAGGGTTTAAGACATAGTGAGAAACACTAAAGAATCCAATAGATACAGAGGTGATGAGAAGTATTGCATAGGAAAAATAATGCTGCTGGTCATATTTTCATAGTGATTTTTTTTTTTTTTTTGTTTTGAGACAGAGTCTCACTATGTCACCCTGGGTAGAGTGCCATGGAATCACAGCTCACAGCAACCTCAAACTCTTGGCTTAAGCGATTCTCTTGCCTCAGCCTCCCAAGTAGCTGGGACTCCAGGCGCCCACCACAATGCCTGGCTATTTTTTTTTGTTGCAGTTGTCATTATTGATTTTAGCTGGTTGAGGCTAGGTTTGAACCACCAGTGGGTATGTGGCTGGCGCCCTACCCACTGAGCTATGGGTGCCACCTTTCAGAGTGATTTTAATTCTATGATATATTTCAGAATTTTTTAAAGCCAAGAATCCTAAGTAGATGCTCAATAAATATTTCTGGAAGAGACATTTAATTTCATGAAAATTGTGTATTTTTTTTTGGATCTCTTTGACTTTAAGATAATTCGAAACAACATGAAAAAAGTTGCTATGTTTTTTTAAAAAGGAAGGAAGTGATTAATTGGTGGCTAAAAAGAGTATTTTATTTGGATGATCCAGTTTTATATCCTATTGCCCATATGACATGCTAGTATACATATCCAATTAGTACCATCTATAACTTTTCCGAAGAGAAGTTCAGGAAATTTAGAAGGTACATACTTAGAATTGTGGGTATTATTTCTCTCTATATATATTCTCTTTAGTGAATTAATGAAATTATTAAATGAGTAAATATAAAACTTATAATATTAAAAATTCGGGTAAATAAATTGTTTGCAGGCAGCCCCTGTGGCTCAGCGAGTAGGGAGCCAGCCCCATATACTGAAGGTGGCAGGTTTAAACCCAGCCTCAGCCAAACTACAAAACAGAAAAATAGCTGGGTGTTGTGGCGGGCGCCTGTAGTCCCAGCTACTAGGGAGGCTGAGGCAAGAGAATCCCCTAAGCCCAGGAGTTGGAGGTTGCTGTGAGCTGTGTGATGCCACAGCACTCTACCGAGGGCAATAAAGTAAGACTCTGTCTCTACAAAAAAAAAAAAATTGTTTGCCCTTGAGGATCTTTTTTACTTTTAAATTCTACAAAAATAGTTAATCAAAATAACACTTAGGAATAAAGAGAATTAAAGCAATGCTAGAAACACAATTTATTAATAAAATTAGCAAAAATGAGACTGAGATCAAAGCGAATTTTGGCCTCACAACTTGTGATTTCATGCAGTTTGATTACACATAAAGGACACTTTAACTAGGGAAAGGTAAAATATGACAAGATTATTAAATTTCTGTGGAATCTAGATTCAAAATTTATGCATGACATAAAGACAAATAGTTCAAACTTTAGAAACATTAATTTTGTAGAGCAATACAATCAAAATGAGTTTCTTAAAAACAGTATAAAATGATTAAAAATCAAACTTCCTTTCAATGCTTAGTGTAGGTGAATAATTCTTTCCTTTTGGTTTCCACTGACACAAATGTTTCATATTGCATTTTGCAGTCCAAAGCAGACAGAATTTTGAGGGAGGAGGATATTTGCTTTCAAGTAATAAAACTTCAAAATAAGGAGAGGGTTATTTAGTGCTGGTAAATACCAATCTCTTTAATTCTCCACTTCCCTTTAAGGGACACCTTCTCCCAATGTGATTTCCAGCATTCTTATGGAGGCCACTCTTCAATATGTCTGAGAAAAGTATCTAAAGTGAATTCACACTGAGGTGTTGATGACTGTATCTGTATGGATTCTTCTCATGCATCCCCTCGTTCTGACTGTGACTTACTTAAAAGCAGGAATCATGTTTTCTTTACCATTATTTTTAGGACCTCCCATGGTGATAAGGCTAGAGTACAGTCCCTACCTCAACAACTCAACAAAAATCATTCCATATCATAATGCTGAACAACTCATCTCTACCCTATTGTAAACCCTCTAGCTATTCTCCAAGTTGTGTTCTGAGATCTGAAGAAATAACAAAAGGAAGAACAAAATGAAAAAAATTGAGTGAAAATGAGAAGAGAGAGGGTGTTGGAATAAACATGGTTTAAGGAGAATACATGTAAGGAATGTTTGGGTCAAGTTGTTCCCGTTTGGTAATAGGAGAGAGGCTATTTGGAAAAGGAGAAAAGAAATAACATTTATTGATGACCTCATGGAGGTGTTCCCCCGGCAGGTATCCTCAACAAATATCCTCTGGAAGACGTTGTTAACCCTATTTCAGAGATAGGAAAACTGAAGTTTAGAGAATTGACCAAGATCAAGTAACAGATGAGAGGCTGAATTAGGAACAATGTATGTCTTTCTAAACCTGTAAAGGGAAAGACAAAGATCTCTGAAACATGAGCAAATGAATGCTGGGGTTGTTGTTTGGTTTTCGATATTAATAGCTAACTTTTGTTTTTTATAGCATTTTGAGGTTCACAGAAAAATTGAGTAAGTAGTACAGAGAATTCCTTAAAATTCCCTCCCTATACATCTTTATTCTTCAATCACATCTTGAATAGTGTGATGCATTTGTTATTTTATTTATTTATTTATTTATTTATTTATTTATTTATTTATTCATTCATTTATTTTTTATTGCAGTTTTTGGCCAGGGCTGGGTTTAAACCTGCCACTTCCAGCATGTAGGGCCGGCACCCTACTCCTTTGAGCAACAAACGCCGCCCTATTTATTTATTTTTTGAGAGAGTCTCACTTTATTGCCCTTGGTAGAGTGCTGTGGCATCACAGCTCACAGCAACCTCCAGCTCTTAGGCTTAGGTGATTCTCTTGCCTCAGCCTCCTGAGTAGCTGGGTCTACAGGCACATGCCACAACGCCTGTCTATTTTTTGTTGCAGTTTGGCCGGGGCTGGGTTTGAACCCACCACTCTCGGTATATGGGGCTGGTGCTCTACTCACTGAGCCACAGGAGCCGCCCCGCATTTGTTATTGTTAACGAACTTAAATTAAAGCATTACTATTAATTAAAACCCATAGATTACATTAGGGTCCACTGTTCATATTATACAGATCTATGGGTTTTGACAAATGCACAGTTTTGTACCCACTATACCCAATATTATAGTATTATACAGAAGAGTTTCACAGCTGTAAAAATCCTCCATGGCTTAACGTATTCATCCCTCCCTCATCTCTCTGATGTCTGAAAATTGCTGATATTTTTTCTTTGCTCTCTCTGTGTTTTATCTTTGTCAGAATATTACATAGTCGAAATCATACTACGTGTGGCCTTTTCAGACTGACATCTTTCACTTAGCAATAGCTTTTATGGTCCATCCATGTCTTTTTTATGGTTTGATGGCTCATTTCTTTTTATCTTTGGATAATATTCCATTGTATGTGTGTAGTAAAGTTTACATATCTATTAATCTAATGAGAGATATCTTGGTTACTTCTAGGTTTGGGAAATTATGAATAAAGTTACAATAAACGCTCATGTGGAATTTTTTGTGTGACATAAGTTTTCAACTCATTTTGGCAAGGAGTGTAATTGCTGGATTGTATAGTAAGATTATGCTTAGTTTTGAAAATAACTGCCAAACTCTCTTCCATCATAGCTATACCATATTGCATTCCCATCAGCAGTGAATGAGAATTTCTGCTGCTCCACATGCTCACCAGCATTTGCTGTTATTTTTTGAAAAGTTTAGGCAGTCTAATAGATGTGTAGTGTTATCTCATTAAATTGCAATTCCCTCATAACATATGATGTTGAGTATAATCTCATATGCTGTCTATTTAACATCTTTGGGGTGGTACAGATCTTTTGGTTTTCAATTGGGTTGTTTTTTTGCTCGTCTGAATGTTTGTGGTGGCCCAAAATTCATATGTTGAAACCTAATCCCCAATGCAACAGATTAAGAGGTAGGCCAGTTAGGAAGTGATTAAGTCATGAGGACAGAGCACTCATGAATAGCATTAGTGCCATTATAAAAAAGGCCTGAGGAGCTTGTTTAATGCCTTCACTGTGTGAGGACATAGGGAGAAGGTATTATCTATAAGGAAGAGAGGTCTCACCATACTCAGTCTATTTTGTTCTAGCAGCCGAAATGGACTAAGTCATTTGTTTTCTTACTGCTGAATTTTAAGAGTTCTTTGTATGTTATAGATACAAGTCATCTATGAGATATATCTTCTAAAATAAGTAGTTTACCTTTTTATTCTCTTAACATTCTTTGACAGAACAGAACTTTTAATTTTAAGATGTCCTGTTTGTCAATCTTATTTTCTTCCATGCATCATACTTGTGGTGTTGTATCTAAAAACTCATTAACAATCTCTTCGGTAAGTGGTGCTGTGAAAACTGGATATCCACATGCAAAAGAATGAAGTTAGACCCTTATCTTACAGCATAGCCCCCTCCCCAACACACAAACATAAAACACTCAAGTTATATTGAAGACTTAATATAAGACCTGAAAACATAAAACTCCTAGAAGAAAACTGCAGAAGAAAACTCCTTGACATTGAACTTAGCAATGATTTTTTTGGACATGACACCAAAAGGACAAGCAACAAAAGCAAAAGTAAACAAGTGGGAGTACATCAGAGTAAAAAGCTTCTGCACAACATAGGAAATAATCAGCAAAATGAAAATGCAACCTGTGGAATGAAAGAAAATATTTGTAAAGCATATACCTGATAAAGCTACAGTAAACAAAAGAGAATTTTATTGATAAAAGAATAGGTGAATATTAATATATAAATGGAACAGAATAGGAATCCCAGAAATTAACTTACATACATTTAGTCAAATGATCTTTGACAGAGGAGAAAAAGCTATTCAATGAAGAAAAGATAGTCTTTTCAATCAAATGTTCCTGGAACAGCTGGACATCTACATGCCAAAAATTAAATCTAGGCACAAACCTTACACCTTTCACAAGAATTAACTCCAAATAGATTGTAGACCTTAAAATAAAATTCAAATTTTTAAAACTTTAGAATATAAGACTTAAAATTGAGTAGTATGTGAGTATTACAAAAGTTTTAAGATACACAAAAATCAAGAAACGTAAAATCTGTGTGACAGAAACAAATGAAATCCTCCCAGTATCACTAATAATATGCTCAGCAAGTTGGAACCTACAAGGGTGAATAAGAAAGGATGTTGTCTATCGTGTTTCTTGAAAGTGAAATAATGGGCCATAACACTGTGTGTCTCAAATCTATCGTAGTGGTCCACATACCAGCCTTCCGTCTTTGTTCTTCTTCAGTATTGTGTTGGCTGTGGTGGATTGTTTGTTTTAAATCTACCAGTGAAGAACATGTACAATAAAGCAATTCATTGAGGGATTTTCTAAATAAAATTTTCATTATTCTTTTTCTTCTTATAATTATAGTAATCAAAAATTGGAAGCTTCTACTCTAGATAACACAAAATAAATCCATTAGTCTGTACTCAGTTGATAAAATACATTTTGATGTTCATTTTCTAGAAATGTTTGATGTTTCATTTTCTTTCTAGAGAGAGTCTTAGGAATGGTCACTATGTTTGTCA
The DNA here is from genome assembly GCA_963574655.1 of Perodicticus potto. Lineage (NCBI taxonomy): Eukaryota > Metazoa > Chordata > Mammalia > Primates > Lorisidae > Perodicticus > Perodicticus potto. Next base: position 9,521 of record CAUYRH010150925.1, read on the forward strand.
CTCAAATTTTTCTTCAAGAGGAAAATTGAAAGGAGATTAATTATCTGAGAACTCCCAGTTTATGTGCATATTGGATCTACTTTAGCATTCATGCCAAATCCATGCTCTCTCCAAGGATGGTCCCAGCCAGTGACTGAATACAGTGGGTATATGAGAGTCAGGACATCGCTGGTCAGTTTGGGACTCATTTAATGAATATCTATATTCTGAGACTCCCCTTTAATCTAGCCAAGACTTTCTCAAAACTGTACTGCAGTCTCAGGCTCTTTTTCTACCAAATTCTCCTTACTCCTTTTACAATTGTCAGACATACTTTGAAGACTGAAGTCTCTCCCCATTAATCAGATTTCTGTTCCCCTTTATCCTGTAGAGACATTTCTCTCAATAAATCTTGTGCATGTCCAATACTATATTGTCTGATTCTCAGAGGACCCAAAATGGCTGTCTTCAACTATATCTGTCGCAGTAGAATTGTCTGAGTTTGCTCAATTTCATGGATTTAAGGGACATGGAGCAGAGCTTGGCAACTAAGTTTCTTGACTCCGAGCATAGGGTTTGCCGTTCAACCTACAGATTTATAAAGGAGGCAAATCCCAGAGATACTCAGCTGAATCTAATGTGTTAGAGTTATTGAGTTTGGATTGGTTATTCATGTAGCAAAACTATCTGATTCCTTATTTCTCACCAATCTATTATTGTCATTCAAAACTAATTGTATCAAACAGGTCTAATGCAGATAGGATGACTTTATAAATATAACAAATCTAGCTTTATGGTTTTATTTTCTTTATGTTACCGAAGTCAAGAGAAACTTTAGCAAAGAAAAACTAGCCTAATTGAAGAACGCTAAATAAGAATTTAGTATAACATAAATGTGTAAGCAAAAATACAAGACCAGTCACACAGGGCATATTTAGAGCACTGGAAGAAAATTTCAAAGGAGCCAGGATTCAATAGCAATATGTTTAGAAATACAACCTATCACATGCTTAGTACCTGACAAGATAAGATGTATTAGGTTGCTAGCATGGGAAGTAAATAGACTTACTATTTAATGGGAATTCTAAACAGCTTTGAGAGGAAAATCCCAGCATCAGAAAAAGGTAGTGAATAAATATTTTGTACACACAATGCCAAATACTAGCAGGAGGTTAATGGAGAGAAAATGTACTATATTTTTCTTTTCCTTTTTAGTCAAGTCAGTTTTCTTTCTCCCTCTCTCCTTCTGTCTCTCTCTCTCTCGCTCTCTCTCTCTCCCCCCACATAAAAGAAAGTTGTTTTATACAAAGGAAACTAAAAGAGACAGTCTATTTCCTTTTTTTAACTTTCAAAATATTAAGGCAATACAAACGTTTTAGGCTACATGCATAGCTTTTGTTTAAGGCTTAAGTTTTAAGTCCCGGCTTTAAGTGTGCTCATCAACCAAATACTGTTCATTGTACCCATTAGGTAGGTTTCTGAACCTCCTCATACCCACCTCACCTCCCCTGTGGTTGATTTCCACTGAGTTCTACTTCCCACTTTGATGACTCAATTTGATACAAGCATTGTGATTTTAGTCATTGTATATTCTGAGCATTCTTGTTTCAGTGCATTAGAATATGGCCGTTCAGTGCATTAGAATAAGATGAAAAAAGATGTATGAACTCTAGAAAAAATTATTGTGAATATGGAAGAAAAATATCATAAGTGAATTGTCAGAGCTTGAAATGTGTGATACAAATGTCTACAACCATAAGACTTATTAAAGTGAATTCTTGTACAAAGATTGATAACCATAGTAAAATGAGAAGAATGAAGTGATGCAGACAGGAAAAGATTTATAAGGAGAAAAAGAGGGATACTTTTTTCTTCTTTTTAGGATAATTTATTTTTCTTATAACCTAACAGAATTTTCAATGATACAAATATGTCTACATATTTAAGAGGTATGTGTGACTTTTTTATATGCATAAAATGTGTAGCGATCAAGTCAGGGTTCTTAGGGTGTCCCTTACCTTGAGTATTTGCCATTTCTATGTGTTGGGAACATTTCAAGTCCTATCTTCTAGCAATTTTAAAATATACAGTGCGTTGTTGTTAATTATAGTCATTGTACTCCCTTATTGAATGTTAGAACTTATACCATCTATTTAACTATATGTTTGTACCCATCAACTGACCTGCCTTTATCTTTCCCCTACCCACATACCCTTTCCATCCTCAGATACCTATAATTCTATTCTTTATCTACATGAGATCAACCTTTGTATCTCCCACATATAAATGAGAACATGTAATATTTGTCTTTCTGTGCCTCATTTATTTCAATTAGCATAATGATCTCTAGTTTCATTTGTGTTGCTGCAATTTGTATGATTTCATTCTGTTTTATGGCTCAATAGTATTCTATTGTGTATATATACACATATCACATTTTCTTTATCTGTTCATCCATTGATGGATAGATTCTATATCTTTACTATTTATTGTGAATAGCACTGCAGTAACCACGTAAGTGAAGGTGTCCTTTTGGTATACTTATTTCTTTATCTTTCCTTCTTTTGTTGTTGTTCAATACTCAGTAGTGAGATTGTTGGGTCAAATTTCATCTCTTTGAGAAATCACCATAACATTTTCCATAGTTATTGTAGTAATTTACATGGCCATGAATTATATATAAGAGTATAATTTTCCCCTCTTCCTCATTAGCATCTGTTATTTTTTGTCTTCTTAATAATAACTATTTTAACTGGGTCAAGATAATATCTCACTATGGTTTTAATATATATTTTCCTAATGAGTAATGATACGGAACATGTTTTCATCTATCTGTTGCCCCTTGTGTGTCTTCTTTGGAGAAATGTGTATTCTCATAATTTGCCCACTCTTTAATGGGGTTATTTGTTTATTTTTACTGTTGAGTTGTTCGATTTCCTTGTATATTTTGGGTATTAGTCCCTTGTCAGATGAATACTTTGCAAACATTTTCTCTTATTCAACAGGTTGTCTCTTCACTCTATTGATGGTTTTCTTTGCTGCACAGAAACTTTTTTTTGTTTAATGTAATCACCTTTGTATATTTTTGTTTTGGTTCCATGTGCTTTGATGTCTTAGCCATAAAGTACTTGTTTAGACTAAGGTTCTAAAGTGTTTCCTTTAGCTTTTCTTTTAGTAGTTGTGTACTTTCAGGTGTCATATTTAAGTCCTTAATCCATCTTCAATTGAGTCCGGTATCTGGTAAGAGATAGAGATCTAGTTTCATTCTTCTGCATATGAATATACAGTATCAAATTTTCCCAGGATCATTTATTTAAGATGTATCCTTTGTTCAATGTATTGTTTTTGGTGTTTTTATTGAAAATTAATTGCCAGCAAATGCATAGATTTATTGCTAGGCTTTATGTGTTCCATTTGCTATGTGCCTGTTTTTATACCAATACCGTACTGTTTTCATTAATATAGCCTTGTACTATATTTTGAAGTCAGGCAGGAGAATGCCTCTAATTTTGTTCTTTTTGTTCAAGATTCTTTTGGCCATTGGTCTTCTTTTGGGTTCCATATGAATTTTAGGATTTTTTTTTTATTTCTGTGAAAAATGACATTGTAATTTTGATGGGAATTACATTAAATTTGTAGAAGACTTTGGAAACTATGGTCATTTTAACAATATTAATTATTCTGATCCATGCTCATGGGATGTCTTTTCATTGAGGTATGCTATTTTCAACTTCTTTGATTAGTGTTTTGTAGTTTTCCTTGTGGAGGGTCTTCACCTCCTTGATTAAATTTATTCCTAAGTAATTTTATTTTATTTTATTTATTTATTTTTTTTTTGAGAGACACGGTCTCACTTTATTGCCTTCAGTAGAGTGCCCTGGCATCACACAGCTCACAGCAACCTCCAACTCCTGGGCTTAGGCGATTCTCTTGCCTCAGCCTCCTGAGTAGCTGGGACTACAGGTGCCCAACACAACGCCCGGCTGTTTTTCTGTTTTGCAGTTCGGCTGAGGCCGGGTTTGATCCTGCCACCTTTGGTATATGGGGCCAGCGCCCTACTCGATGAGCCACAGGTGCCGCCCTATTCCTAAGGTAATTTTTGTAGTTATTGTATATGGGATTTCCTTCTTGATTTCTTTCTCAACCAGTTCATTATTATAGAAATGCTACTGATTCTTTTGTATGTTGATTTTGTATCTTGCAACTTTACTGAATTTACTTATCATATCTAAGAATATTTTGGTGGCATCTTTAAGTATTTCTTTTATATATGTCATCAGCAAAGAGGAACAATTTGACTTCATCTTTTTTTTTTTTTTTTTTTTTTTCAAATTGGATGCCGTTTATTTTTTTATTTTGCCTGATCACTGTGGTGAAAACTTCCGGTACTAAGTTGAATAAGAGTGATGAAAAGTGGGCATTCTTTATTTGTTCTACTCAGAGGAAAGGATTTCATCTTTCCCTTTTCAGTATGATGTTAGCTGTGGGTTTTTGTCATATATGACCTTTATTTTGAAGTATGTTCTTTCAATGTCTAGTTTGTTGTGAGTTTTTACCAGGAAGGGATGTTGAATTTTATCAAATGCTTTTTCTACATGGCATTTGTCTTCAGAAAAGAGTGAGAAAGGAGAAGTTGAGAAGGCTAACAGAGAGGACTTAACATTGTTTATTTTAACACTTAAATTTTGAGACAGAAGTGTTGAAAGATAAGCCTGAACAGAAAGACAGGGGCCAGGCCTTGGAGCCATGTATACTGTTTTTACCAGTATAGCCATTTTACTATGCCTTAGGTTACTGGAGGTCATTGCAAGAATTAACAGTTTGAGAGAAGAGGCTTTTGGAAAGGTTAGAAGGGTTAGATATTTGGCAAGTTTCAATTTGTGATATATTACTTAGGGTATAATAAGGAGGGCAAATAAGGCAGTCTTGAAATTTCCTGCTTAAAGATGTTTACAGATCTATCAGAGTTAAGACAGAATATTGTTTTCAAAGACTGGGGCTATAAAATGCAGTTGTGTTTGACAAAATTTTATAAGTGAATTAATGTGCTCAAAAACCATCTGGATCAAAATTTGGCTTAAAATTTGTTGTGTTCAGAGAGGCATTTGAACATGCTGGAAATTTTCACTCTTGATACTAATTAAAAAGATATGCTGAAGATTAGTTACCAGTGAATGTAACATTCTCTAATTGACAAGCCTTACCACCGTCACAGTTTAGAGTGAGAAACAAAAGGGAGATTCTGTATCACATAAAGTTAGGGATTTTTTTTAACATGGAAAATTTTCCTTAGTAATTATTCTTTTTTTTTTTTTGAGACAGAGCCTCAAGCTGTCACCCTGGATAGAGTGTCGTGGCATCACAGCTCACAGCAACCCACAATTCCTGGGCTCAAGCGAGTCTCCTGCCTCTGCCTCCCAAGTAGCTGGGACTACAAGTGCCCGCCACAACGCCCGGCCATTTTTTTGTTGCAGCCCGTCATTGTTGTTTGGCGGGCCCGGGCTGGATTCGAACCCGCCAGCTCAGGTGTACGTGGCTGGTGCCTTAGCCTGTTGAGCCACAGGCGCCGAGCCAATTATTCATTGTTTTAAATGAAATTCTCCAAAGTAATTATTTGACACAGGGAAACATTTTTAAACTAAGATAAAGCAATTTTGGAAATATTAATCAACGTAGAATATAAATGTAATTCATGATATGTAAATGTTATTAATTCACAAAATGTAATGTTTTTATTAATTCATAACAGTTGTACATCTTTTAGTGGTACATGTGCTATTTTAATACATTCATATAATGTCTAGAGATCAAATCATAGTAAAGGGCATATGCATCACCTCAAACATTTTTCTTTTCTTTATGATAGGAATGCTTTAATTATTCTCTCCTACCCATTTTGAAATATACAATAGATTATTATTATTATTTTTTTAGAAATAGTCTTACTATGTCACCTTCAGTAGAGTGCCATGGCATCATAACTCATAGCAAACTCCAACTCTTGGGCTTGAGCAATTCTCTTCTCAGCTCCCAAATAGCTGGGACTAGAGGCACCCAGCACAATACCTAGATATTTTTTTGTTGCAGTTTTTTAGTTGGCCAGGTTCGAACTTGCCACCCTCGGGGTATGTGGCTGGTACCATAACTGTTATGCGATGGGTGCCGAGCCTACAATAGATTATTGTTAACTACAATCTCCCTATTTATCTATATAGAACACTACATCTTATGTGTATGATTAAATTTTTATAGAAATAATATCTTCTTTTTTCATATTTTTATTTTTTATTACCTGATACTATTCAAATATTACAATTATTTGTTTTGTTTTTTGAGATGGAATCTAGAAGTAATCATGTATTTTGAGTAATTTTTAAGTGTATGAAACAAATCCAAGATATTTTACTATTTAACAGCTTAATGTGGTGATCAGCTTTATAGTTATTTGGTATCCTGTCCAGTGTATATTTTTTGGACTGTTAATTCAATCATTTTCCTAGGTAGTTATCAGTTTTATAGCCATGAATGTAAATACTTAGCCCACGAATACATTTTTTTAACCTAAATCCTCTATTTCTCTCTTGCATATTTACTTTAAGTATAAAATGATTTGGATTAAAAAAACAAAGTTTAAAAATGGAAATTTAAGCCATGAATGTGTTACAAATGTGACTGTCTTTAAAACTTATGAAGTTTTGTTTTTAGTTTATTTGAAAATCTATAAAAGCTCAATGATCAATAGATGTAAAAAAATGTTTTAACCCAATATTTAGAATTATTATACATGCATCTAAGTGTCAATAAATTTGGGTTGGAGGATTTTAAAATGGTATGCATTAATTTATATTTAGAATTTTGTACCCTTTTTATGTTAGAATATTATCCTAACTAAATTACTATCATAGTGATTAAATATTTTCAAATCAGAATATGCTGCTATAAAAATGTGATATTCTTTTCTGAACAATACATTTTATTGTTAATGTTTCTTGGTGCTCAAATATAATAATTAAAATCATTGAAAGTAAAAAGATTCATTTTGTATATTTGTAATTTTTACCTCTTTGTTTTGAGGAAGATGGTAAAAATGTAGATAATACTATGAACTGCTACAAAGTCTCTTGTACATGTTAAGTAGTCAAAAATGTTAATAATGATTACTACTGCCTAGAAGTTTGAATTGACATATGCTCATTCCCTTTTTATTTATCTATTTAATGTTTGTGTTTTAAACTTTGTAGCAGACCTAGAGACACACCATTCGTATACCTCTTTAAGAACTTGCTACCCACCCATCTCCAAGGCTTGTGGTGGTTAGTTGACAACCTCTCACTGTTAGCTCCATCAAGGTCCGCATCAAATTTGAGCCAAAGTTATGCTCTCCCAAAGCAAATAATCAACTGAGCGTGGTAGGGGTACAAGAGCCTAGGCTACTTTTCCATAAGGATCATTTTACTAAGTAATCTTTGCTCTAGAACTCCCAGTTGAGCTGTCAGAAATTTTGTCAAGTCTAACTCATGTTCTAAAAGCTCCACTAATCCAATTCTGCTTCCTTCCTTTTCTTTCCCCATCTCTTATTCTACAATAAACATTTTTCCTCTTCACTACCTCTTATGATGATAAGATAACTCCATCTTATCATCTACTTCCAGGAGAATTCAACTTCTACCGAACAGCACATTTCATTTTGCATATATCTGGAAAAAAGGGGCAGCATGAGGTTTGAAATAATTGGTCTATCAAGGTAAAATTTTTGCAATATAGAATAAACATTAAATATTTATACGTGGGACTTCTAAAACTACTGAAATATAAATTGGAAAATGTTTAAAACTCGATTTTTCTATGTTATGGGCTAAAATGTGTTCCCTCCAACTTTCATATGTTGAATCCTTCATCCCCACTACCTCAGAATGTGACTATGTTTGACTATAGGACCATTAAAGAGGGGATTAAGTTAAAGTGAGGTCATTAGGGTGGGCCCTATCTAATCTGATTGAAGTCCTTACGAGAAGAGGAAATTTGGACACACAGAGAAACACCAGGAGTGTGCATGCATACAGCAAAGGCAATATGAGAAGATAGTGACAAGGCAGCCATCTGTAAGCCTAGAAGAGAAGCCCCAGAAGAAACCAAACCTTCCGACACCTTGATCTTGGCTTTCTACCCCCCAGAACAATGAGAAAATAAATTTTGAGATGTTTGGTCTGTGGTATTTTGCTATGGTAGCCCCAACAAACTAATATATCATAACAATGTGGAATAAATATATGCCAAATAGTTATTGAACTTATTAAGATTTAATCATCATAATGATAAGGATGGCTCAAAGCACATTTGAGGAACTGAGAAATAGCTATTTAAACTGGAGAAGGACTTTTGGAATAAGATTGCTATAGAAGATTCAAAATTAGTTCATGCCCTACAGGATAATAAAAGTGTACTGTTTTATTCTATCAGACAGAAATCATTTGCATGTTTATCAGATAAGAAATCTACAAGTGAACATTTAACTTCATAAAGTGTGTGCAGAAACAATAGTAATTGGTATGTCAGTAAAGATACATTTCCTAGAGAATTAAATGATACCTGGGTGTCCTGTTAGTTGATGCTCTAGTATGTCATCAAAAGGATACATGCCCATTTTGTGTTATTTTTAAGTTTTGTATCTTTATTTATCTATTTATTTATTATTATTATTATTATTATTATTATTATTATTTTGCAGTTTTTGGCCTGGGCTGGATTTGAACCCACCACCTCCAGTATATGGGGCTGGCGCCTTACTCCTTTGAGCCACAGATGCCACCCCAAGTTTTGTATCTTTATTAATACATATATATGATGTACTAAATCCTCTGACATCCATTTTCCCTTTAATTTATTTGCTTATTTGATATAGAGTCTTCTGTTGTTGCCTGGACTACAGTACAAGTGGTGTCATCATAGCTCTGCAATCTCAGATTCCTGGGTTCAAGAGATTTTCTTACTTCAGCCTCCCAAGTAACTGGTACTACAGCTGTGCACCAGTGTAAAGGCAGGATCTCACTATGTTGCTCGGCCTACTCTCAAACTCCTAGACTCAAGTGATCCAACTGCCTTGGCTTTTAAAGTGTCTAAGGTTACAGGCCTGAGCCACTGCACCCAGCCTTGTCCTTTAATTTTAGATAATCTTTTAATTTGACTGGATTGGGTTTAGTTGTTTATTTTTTGTATTTAAGTCCCACTTTAGTCAGCCCACTCTAGCATAACTTATAATGCCATCATTCTACTTAAGCTACTCTATAAAAACTCACCAACATCCTCTTTGTTGGCCAAATTTAATGGATTCTTCTCTTTGTTCTGTTTTATGTTATTACAGCTCTCAGCTAACATTGCCAAGATTTATCATATTTTTTTTTACTAATATCCTCCCTTCTTAGCATCTTTGCCACCACTTTTATTTGTGTATCAATGATCTTGCTTTATTCTATATATTTTTTGCCTCTTTTATCTAATCTCTAAATATTTAACTAGTTCCACAGGGCATTCTCTCATCTCTCTTCTCTATCTTTTCTCTCTCAACCTAGGTGATCTAATCCAATATTAATGTTTCTAATACCATCTACAGTCTTAGGACTTCAGATTTTTTGTCCCTTACAGACCACTCCTTTAATTTCCAGACTTATACATCAAATGTGTTAACTTGTATGCTTATTATACATCTCAAAGATCACCCCAAACAGAGCTTTTGATTCACAGCCTCCCCCCACCTTTTTTCTCATTTTCCACAAGCATAATAAACTGCATCATGATTTAATTAAATGCAAGAAACCAGAAAACAAAAACATTAGGCATTAGTTTTCATTCATAGTCATCTATTATTCCATGCATCTTATGTTAAATTTTTCAGTAGGTCCCATAAATTTTATCTTTAAAAAGATAAAATCCATCCAGAAGGTGGCTGACAAGAGGCATCACTTTCCCACAGTCTAACAAGTTTCTTGGAGGCTTTTCCACTCTTGCAAACCCAAGCATGGTGGCAACAGGAAATAGTGGGGAGAACTTTCAGGATCCCAGAGCATGGTCTTTCCATGTGGGGCTCGGCTCCAAGGACAGTACCATGAGAGGCCAGAAAGCTGGCTTTCCTCCATTCAGAAGTTTCTCCCCTGATTCCTCCACCAACCACTGCAAGGTGTGTAGTTTTTGCTGAGAATTCGGCAAGTGGCTGCTTCCCCCAAGTAGGCACATGCTGCAGGCTGAAATCCCCACCGAGAGTTAATCCCACACCTTGTCACGTAGAGTCCTGTACTGGAGCCAGGGTGTCCAATTTGGTAGTTCTCTATGTGTTGGCATTTCCCGGAATCACACACCAGTGGGTCAGACAAGTGGACCAGACCCTGTGGCTCCTAGACTCCAGTGGGCTGCTGTGGACACAGGGTGGGGTGGAGGTCTGAGAATTTGGACTTGGGTGGAGTGGAGGCCCACATGGTCAGAACTGATGGGAGGAAACCATGGAGATACTGTGAACGGGAAGAACAGCTATCCTCTCCACAGAAGAACTGCCCTGTTGGATTGAGGTCCATCCTCCAGAGAGTAAGAGCCTGCTCCCAGGTGCCATAGGCACGTGCATGGCACGTCAGTGCCCAGGCTCACTGAGAACTAGGGCTCCTCTCCTACCCCTTCCAGCCAGGAGAGAAGTTTGAGTTGAGAATCCAGGGAGCAGCTGTCCCTGTCCAATAGGTGGGTACTGCAGGCTGAGGCTTCCATGGAGCATGGGTCCCACACTTTCCTCCTGGAGGACTGGAGTGGACATGGGATGCCCAATTTAGGAGCTCCCTGCCCACCAGTGTTTCAGAGAGTTGCATGCTAGCAGGTCAGACAAGTGGCCTGGGAGAAGGGGAGTTTGAAAGCCTGACAGCTAGATTGTGAATCTCTTATAAGCAGACTTTCTGGTTGGTTGGGGCCATTTCAGCCCCTCCCTAGTGGTTGTCCCCAAAACCTGGGAGCAGATATTTGAATCTTGTTGAACTAGCTGCCTAATCAGGTGTAGTAGAGCCTGTGGGCAAGCTCACCTAAACCAGCCCTGCCCAGCTTCATTCCCCTACCCATCTCCACTGTGGCAGAAAATAAGGACCCACTCAGAAATCCCAGAGCTGCACCAACCACCTGCAGTATTCTAGTGCTCCACCTGAGTGACCGGAGCCAATCACACATTTGAAGAACAATACTGCAGCTTTTTCCTTCAAGCAAGTGCCATGTACTTACAGGAAGGTAAATTTGCACAGCCTTACAGAGCTCTTATTGACTGAATCCAACAGGGTGAGAGTGATTCTCACCCACAGGTGCCACCTACTATTTCAGGGATTACACTGGGTGTGTCAGCACAATCCACACATTCAAAAAGTCTGTAGGGCTGGGAAAAGAGAAAGGATTTCAAAGATCTCTCCTCTCTCTCATCAAAGTGAGACCAGAGTCTTCCCACACACATAGCTCACTACTGCTACAGCCTACAAACAACTAGCAACTGAGAAAAACTCCATGCACAGGCTATTTATAATCAAAGCTTCTACCCAGAACCTAGATATCCATAAAATCCCCGCCCCCAAATAAAGCTAAAGGTCCTTACTAACATGTGCTACAAATACAACCATAAGGGTGAGGTGAGGTGAAAAAGCTCCACCTAAACAAAAGATAATCCAAAAATAAGAAGCAACAGCTCCTCCAGAGGAGAAGGAACAATCAAAAGAATTTGGGAAGAGTGAAAAATCAGGGAAAAAGGACACACCCCCAAAAGGTATGAATATCTAAAATGGCCCCAAACTTAGGGGAAATACAAGCAACTAGTGTCCTCACTTTTTAGAATCCTTGAAGCAAAGGCTGTGTAATGGTATTTGAGAGTGTTTGTGGGTTTGATGTTACTACCAAGAACTTTTTCTGGTATAGTGATGAGATCCTTGAGGATGTGGGACTGCTCTTTTTTGCAAGGATACATGAGGAAAAGATCACTGACTTTTTCACAAAGGGTATGTTTGAAAGAGAGATATTATAGTGTATTTGCAAACTAACATTTGCATGCTGGAGGACTGCTGATTAGTTCAAAGGATATTTTCAAGGTGAAATATTTAAAGTTCAAAATGTTAATAAATCATATCTAATGCCATGCAATGTGACTAAGACTCGTCATCTACCTCATCTGCGGAAAATGTACAAGAGAGCTCAATGTCAAACCCACAGTAGTTGAAAGAAGTCAGAGAACTTTCTCTTAGTAGAGACACTTAGCACTTCTGTCAACATCAAGTTAACCATTTTGACTCTAGTAGACTTTAATAAGAATAAAAAGAGTGCTATAGTAGGTACTATTACATTCATTGAAGGGGCTAGGTAGGTTGAATTTTATAATGCCAAACATCCACTTCATGATCCTGAGGACCAGGGTTTATAACTAAATTTTTAGCCTTGGATACAACATTGGGATTATTGTCTTCCCAAGATGGCATAAAATGTTGAACAAATCTTCTCATTTCAAGAGAAAAATTAAGGAACAGTTATGAGAAATGATCCTTTTCTTAAGCATTCAAAAATCCCGAATCATCGGTTTTACTCCCCAATCTGGATCCCAAGCAGAAACTCTCCAGTAGACAATTATTGGATATGCTGGTCAGTATGTGAAAATGAAATGATGTAATGGGGCCAATATGAGGCATTTCTAGTTCATGCATACTGTGCAACAGAAAAGGATTCCACTAGTTTCTCATTGTATATATTGGTATTTGGGCAGAGCCCCAGACCTTCCCTCAATCTCTGATGCAAAGTAAATGAGGAGGTGAAGATGTCACCAGTCCTACCTAAGTACATGAAATTCTATCATTTAAGAGGGCAATGATCTGATATAGCATGAAGAAACAGCATCCATACATACCCATTCCTGATGTGAAGCAGCATTTTTGAGCCATTAAACATGTTCAAGAGACAAATAATATGACTATAAGGGAAGACAAAAGTATTTGCGAATGAGAAAGGAACATACAGGCGGTGCCTGTGGCTCAGTTGGTAGCTCACTGGGTAGGATGCTGGCCCCACGTACTGAGGGTGGTGGGTTCAAACCCGGCCCCGGCCAAACTGCAACAAAAAATAGCCAGGCATTGTGGTGGGCGCCTGTAGTCCCAGCTACTCCGGAGGCTGAGGCAAGAGAATTGCCTAAGCCCAGGAGCTGGAGGTTGCTGTGAGCTGTGTGACACCATGGCACTCTACTGAGGGTGATAAAGTGTGACTCTGTCTCTACAAAAAAAAAAAGAGAGAGAGAGTGAGCAACATACAGTTAGAAAATAAAGAAATTCTTATAACATTTTGTGTAAAATAATATGAGCTGAGTAAAGCTGGAAAAAAACGTGCTATATTCTGTCTAATACATGAAGGTCACCTGAAGAGTAAGGAGCTGAATCCCTCCCTAAAAGAGCCAACATTTTCACTGTTTCGCATGTTGTTTTGACTTTTTGGTACTGACTTAAAGACCATCTATTTCATTCAATCCCAAATGCCTAGGTGTCTACTATGACAAGCTTTAGGACTACTATACAAATAGGATTACATAATTTCCAAAGGTGAACCTCATTTTTTCATGTGTTTTGGTGGTTATTTGTCTTTTGAGAAAAGATTCTGTTCATGTCATTTCCCATTGATTGATGGGGTTGCTTGCTCTTTTCTTGTTGATTTGCTCAAGTTCTTTGTATATTATGGTCATTAGCCCTTTGTCCAAATTGTAACATGATAATGTGTTCTCCCATTCTGAAGGTTATCTATTTGATTGTGTCCTTGGCTGTCCAGAAGCTTTCTAACTTGATCAGGTCCCATTTATTTATTTTTTTGTTGTTGCTAAAGTTGCTGATGGGGTCTTCTTCATAAATTCTTTCCCAGAGCTGATATCATTAAGAGTTTTGCCCACACATTTCTCTAGAATTTTTACTGTTTCATGTCTTAGATTTAAATCTTTTATCCAGCATGAGTTAATTTTTATAAGTGGTGATATGTGCAGGTCCAGTTTTAGTCTTTTACATGTGGCTATCTAGTTCTCCCAGCACCATTTATTAAATAAAGACTCTTTTCCCCATTGTAAACTTTTGTTTGGTTTGTCAAAGATCAGAGGGTGATATGAGGCTGGTTTCATCTCTGGGTTCTCAATTTTTTCCCATAGATCTATGTCTCTGTTTTTATGTCAGTACCATGCTGTTTTGATCACTATAGATTTGTAGTATAACCTAAAGTCTGGTGATGTGATGCCTTCAGATTTGCTTTTATTTCTTAAATTGCATTGGCTATTCAGGGCATTTTCTCATTCCATACAAATTGAAGCACTATTTTTTCAAGTTCTTAAAAGTACAGCAGAAATGCAATTCAAAACCACTTTGAGATATCACCTAACACCAGTAAGAATTGCCCACATTGCAAGGTCCCAAAGCAACAGATGCTGATAGGAGTGCAGAGAGATGGGTACACTGGGTGGGATTGCAAACTAGTACAGCCTTTTTGAAAGAAATATGGAGAATCCTCAAATCACTCAAAGTAGACCTCCCATTTGACTCTGCAATCCCTTAACAAGATATCTATCCAGAAGAAAAAATATTTTATCATAAGGACATTTGCACTTGTATGTTTATAGCAGCTCAATTCACAATCACAAAGACATAGAAGCAACCTAAGTGCCCATAAACATATGAATAGATTAATAAATTATGGTATATGTATATACCATGGAATACTATTCAGCCATAAAAAGATGGAGATGTTGTATCTTTTGTATTTACCTGGATGGATTTGGAGAACATTCTCCTAAGTAAAGTGTCTCAAGAATGGAAGAGTAAGCATACCATGTACTTAGTACTAATCTGAAAATAGTAGGTCAACAACTACAGACCCACATGGGAGAAAAATAAATTAATTTCAAGAAGAGGGAGGGAGCTTGATTAGTTCCCACCTATAAGGTACAATGTAGGAGTATATGGCACACTTCTTAGGTGAAGGACTCAACTATAACTTAGACTATGGGCTTTACCTTATAAACACAAATAATGTACCCTAATTGTATGTACCCTCATTAATATGTACCCATAAAACATTGTATGTTTCTATAAAAAATATTAAACTTAATATCTTGCCATACAAATGTTATAAATATGGGGAAATATTTTTATGTTTGATAACTATCATTTTTCTTTGTAATACTTTGTTTCATTGTCATATTTATCTCAGTATAAAACATTTTTGCAATATAAATGGCATTAAATGGAAAAAAAGAAAAAAAGAACTGCAAGACTTTGTCATTACCTTTGTTGGTATGTTGGAGACTGTTTATGTTGACCACTACCTATTTCTTTCGGTCTTCCTGGGCAAACAGCTATAATTACCAGTTCCTTGCAACTAGACAGGGCCAAGTATTGGTTACCACAAAGAGAATAAGAGCAGAAATATCAAACATGGATATCACCTTCAGATCGAGAAAGGTAAGAGAAGCTCTACTTCTCCAGATGTACTTTTAATCCTGGATTACTGAGTCATGTAATCATAAACATACATGTTGGGCTATTATTTCAGTGAACAGTTAACTGCTATTTTGCTAAGTTATTCAATTTCTTTTTTACAGCAGTTAGGCTACCTGAATTTGCAATGAAGATACAATATTTGTTCTATTTTATTCATTATAAAGAAAGGGCTGTTTAAAGACAAAAGGTAAATGCCACACTCACTGCTTAAATAGAAATCATTTCTATCTAAAAATTTTTTTTGGACAATGTTCATATTAAGGTTCTCCATTATTAATTTGTTATACCCCCTGTATATATTCATCATGTTTCCTGATACTAAACTGTGGAAAGATCTAAAAAAAAAATTGTGTGTGTGTGTGTATCTGTGTGTGCTTGTGTGAATATTGCTTTGTGCATTTACTTCATTGACTCATAGTTTCACTTTTTCACACTTAATATTTTCTGTTTAAATATATGAAAAATTGTAATCATGTTCACCTGATTTTTTGTCACTGCAAAGCAATTAACATGAATTTTCAAACCACTTGTAACGATTTACTAAAGTATGATGACTCATTCAAAGCTAACTTTGTCATCTGCAGCATTATTTGAGAAGATAATTTTCTGAAATACTACTTGAAAATCTCTTTCTGATAATTTAGCAGGCCAAAATCACATTCACAGTCTAGGGTCTCATTTTCGGTAGATATTTATGTGTATAAAAATACTATATACCAATAGAGTGTAAAGTTTAAACAAAATTTTTTAATATGATTAGTTATATGACATATTTTCCTCAGGTTCTTCTCTTCATTCAGTGAGTAACCACTTTTTCTCCTTCAAGCTTTCAGGTTTAAACATGGGACAACCTATTTTATAGCCCATATCTTTTACGTAACATCAGAAGAATGAGAAGAGGGAAAAACATCCAACTCAGCATTTTTAAATATTAATATTAATGCTAATACTACTAATCCTCCCTGTTCATATAGGGACTGAGGCGTGGAAACTGTTTCCACAGAAAAAAAGTTTTTGTAGAGCCTCTTTGTCACTTTTCCCCTGTTAAATGAATCAGGTCAAAATGGAATGAAAAGTTACGCCCCTTCTTAAGAATTAAAACAGTAGGAACATGACATGAAAGAAGAAAATTATGGTAAAACATTAAGTCATTTATATTTTTAGAACTCTTATTAACCAATAGTATATTATTTTTAATGTTAATAAGTTATTACTTAAAAATGTATTTAAAAACTAATCTGATTCAAATAATTTAGTAGATTTTTTCTGGAGTAAGACTGAAAATAGAAATGTCTTTACAGTCAATAAACAACAATTGAAGTTATTATAATGTAGGTATAATTCTATTTCTATAATGTCTCATATTCCTTTGTGATGTCCAATGGGACATAGGGATCAGGTCTGACTGACCCTTCTCCATGAGGCCATTCTCTAGCCCAGG
>CAUYRH010150928.1:0-20027 GCA_963574655.1 Perodicticus potto
AAAATACACAAAAAAATTTTTAAAAAAAAAAAAATTGTTAAAAATTTTTTTTTTTTTTTTTTTTTTTTTTTTTTTTTTTTTTTTTTTTTTTTTTTTTTTTTTTTTTTTTTTGAGTAGCTGGGACTACAGACTACAGGCGCCCACCACAACGCCCAGCTATTTTTTGGCCCAGTTTGGATTCGAACCTGCCAGCTCTGGTGTATGTGGCTGGCATCCTAACTGCCTGAGCTATAGGCACTGAGCCTCGATAATCGTTTTTCTCTTTCTTTCTTTTATTTTTATTTGTAGAGACAGAGTCTCACTCTGTCACCCTGGGTAGAGTGCCATGCCGTCACACAGCTCACAGCAACCTCCAACTCCTGGGCTTAGGTGATTCTCTTGCCTCAGCCTCCCAAGTAGCTGGAACTACAGGTGCCCACAACACCCGGCTATTTTTTTTTATTATTATTTTATCATTTTTTTTTTTGCAGTTTTTGACTGGGGCTGGGTTTGAACCCACCACCTCTGGCAAATGGGGCCAGCGCCCTACTCCTTTGAGCCCCAGGTTCCGCCCCTGGCTATTTTTTTGGTTGCAGTTTGGCCAGGGCCGGGTTTGAACCTGCCACCCTCCGTATATGGGGCTGGCGCCCTACTCACTGAGCCACAGGCACCGCCCAATAATTGTTTTTCTTTATGAGGAAAAAAAACACACATTAGATAGAACCAACATTTCCTAAATATTTATTTGATGATTTAAAAGACATCTTATCATCTCAGGGCTTTGTGAGGCATAGACACATTCCTTTTCCTGGGCTGAACTGCCTTCAAGTGACCAAGGCCAATGTCTGCGTTCAGCCATTGGTCAATGAGTTCACCAGGACAGGGGCCATCCCCAGGGAAAGAGTCAATGTTGGGGTCCAGGGTGGCAGACTGTGTTTCCAAAAAAGGTTGCAGCAGCATCCCTCCCTCCAGTGGCCTTTTGTCAGTGCCCTTGCCACTCCTCCATCAGAAGGTGGGCTGGACTTCCCTCCCTTTGCCTCAGGCTGGCCTGCGATGGGATGTTGACCAAGAATATACAGAAGTCACTGGGTATGACTGTCAAGACTGAGCCAAAGGTGACCTGTGGCTCTTCTTGCCTTGCCTCCTTCAAGCATTTCTTCACCAATCCCTCCATCTGTTCCCTGCTCCCTCCTTCACTGTGTTCATCACTTTACTTCAAGGCCTTAAATCCCCTTCTTCAATGTGTTCACGCCTCCCCTTGCCCCACTCCCTCCTCCCCTGCCTTCCCGCTCCCTCCTTCCCCACTCCCTCCATCACTGACCTTGAGCACCACCCAAAGAGCCCCGCATCCTTGAGACAGAGACCACTTGGAGCAAAGGTGACCTCCACCCAGCATCCCTGCGTTAGCAGTCCTTCCCTGGCAGTTTTATGAGCCAGGCCACCATGGCACTGCCAGCCCCAGAGCTTCCAGCCCCCACCTATCTGCTAGCCAAGGAGAGGAGCAAAAACTATACGGCAGCGCCTTCCCCATCTGCTGATCTAAGAATTTTGCACAAATAAAATGATGATTGTTATCTTAAGCAAGGATACTAAGTTCCCGGGTAGTTTTTCTTTTCTTTTTTTTTTTTTTTTTTGAGACACAGTCTCATTTTGTCACCCTGGGTAGAGTGCTGTGGCGTCACAGCTCACAGCAACCTCCAGCTCTTGGGTTTTTAGGTGATTCTCTTGTCTCAGCCTCCCGAGTAGCTAGGACTACAGGCGCCCTCCACAACGCCCGGCTATTTTTTTGTTGCAGTTTTGGCTGGGGCTGGGTTTGAACCCACCACCGTCGGTATATGGGGCCGGCGCCCTACTCACTGAGTCACAGGCGCCGCCCCAGGTGGTTTTTCATTCGGTGAAAGCTGAGTGACAGGATATAGTCAGAGGTCCCAGCAGCCTGGCAGTGAATGGCGCCAGGGCACCCTGGGTACAGCAGAAGGTGAGGCATGTTCTACTGGGCCATCATGCCACACAGGCTCGTCACTCGACAGCACAGAGGCTACTAGGAAGGAAGAGACAGGGACCATCCTAGTACCTGAGCCACAGAGGCTGGTTTCTAAAACAGAGATTCGTGAACTGAATCTCTGAGGTCAGAGCCACCACCAAACACAGACTCAGTTCCACAGAGTAGGAGGAAAGGCACTGACACGTGCTGCATGGGGCCAGAACATGTCAACTGAATCACAGACTTGTTTGCAGATGAGATCAAATACCCCAAACAATTCAATATGTTAAATGTTTATATAGAAATACTTGTATCTGGAACTTTCTGCGTCCACACTTACCTCCATAGGGGATTTTGTTTGTTTGTTTGTTTGTTTGGATCTTCACTTCTGCCTTTACCCATGAATGAAGGGACAGGACAAGTGTATGAGGATGACGCTGGTGAAACCATCTGCAGAGGCAAGATACCAGCTCACTCTGGAGCAGTGAGTGCAGAGGGGAGAGCGTTTGTGGAGGAAATAGCAGGAAACCACAGCCCAGAGGAAGCCACAGCTAATCAACCAGCTGCAGCTGGGATGAAATGAGGTGTGAGAGAGCAGAATGGGGCTGAAAACTCAACAGTGCTGAAGATGATGTATGGACTAGTCAACGTCCCCCTCCGCACCCTGTGAACAGAACTACAGGGACCTCCAGTCAGACACTGACTCCAGGCAAAGAGTAAAAAGTGTGAGTCTGGGGTGGCGCCTGTGGCTCAGCAAGTAGGGCGCCGGCCCCATGTACCGAAGGTGGGGGGTTCAAACCTGGCCTCGCGGAACTACAAAACAGAAAAATAGCCGGCATTGTGGTGGGCGCCTGTAGTCCCAGCTACTCGGGAGGCTGAGGCAAGAGAATCGCCTAAGCCCAGGAGCTGGAGGTTGCTGTGAGCTGTGTGATGCCACGGCACTCTACCGAGGGCGATAGAGTGAGACTCTGTCTCTACAAAGAAAAAAAAAAAGTGTGCAGTCTGGTTGGGCATCTACCCAGAAGGAAAAAAAACCTTTTATTATAAAGATACTTGTACTAGGCTGTTTATTGCAGCCCAATTGACAATCGCTAAAATGTGGAAACAGCCTAAATGCCCCTCAACCCAGGAATGGATTGGCAAGCTGTGGTATATGTATACCATGGAATATTATTCAGCTATTAAAAAAATGGAGATTTTGGCTCGGTGCCTGTGACTCAACGGGCTAAGGTGCCAGCCATGCACACCTGAGCTGGTGGGTTCTAATCTAGCCCGGATCCGCCAAACAACAATGACGGCTGCAACCAAAAAAAAATGGCCGGCGTTGTGGCAGGCGCCTGTAGTCCCAGCTACTTGGGAGGCAGAGGCAGGAGACTCGCTTGAGCCCAGGAATTGGAGGTTGCTGTGAGCTGTGATGCCACAGCACTCTATCCAGGGTGAAAGCTTGAGGCTCGGTCTCAAAAAAAAAAGATCTAACATCAATTAAGTGGCAGAGCCAGTATTTGAACTCAAGTATTTCTGGCTTCAAGGCCCAAATTCTCAACAGCTATAATTTTTCAGAAAAGGTAGTCTCCATCCAGATCCCCGGGCTCTTCTCTGGTGTGTTTGGCCTCTGCAAATGCTGAGAGCCCACGGTACTATCTCAGACCTCCCATGCATTACCTCTATTCATGCTCCTTATGAAATGCAAATACATGGGGTCTTCCTCAAGGACTCTGGTTTAGTAGAGGCACTGAACATCCCTTTCCATAAGTCCCACAGCTGTTTCTGATGTTAGCAGTTTCTTGTCCATACTTTGAGAAACACCAATCTTATATGTCCCAGTATTTACTACATGTGAAAATTTAGTTCTGTTTTGTGATTATCGAGTAAGTTGGGGGGAAAATGGATAAATAATCTATTTCATAGAAACTCCTGAAATGAAGAACAATAGTGATGTATATCAGGCACCCACTTTGCACTGGATATTGTTCACATATTTTTTTGCATTTAATCTTTATTATAATCCCATCAGGTAGGGGTGTGTGTGTGTGTGTGTAAACATTTTACCAATAAGCAACATGAGACTAGGAGAAATAAAATGTCTTTTGCTAAATTACACATCTCAGTGGTAGTACAGGGATACAGACTTGAATAACTTCATTTTCAATACTTGATATTTATTCATGTGATAGAAAAGCACAAAATTTTTAATAAAAGTTATATCTACCACATTTATGTTCTGGCTGTTTTTCGTTTCTTTTTGTACCTATATATTTTCCAAATTACCTTCAATGAGCAAAGATTCTTTTGTATTTAATAGTATAAATATCAAAGAAAATGCCCTGAAGGCTATATTAAACAGAAATATTTCAGATTGTATATGAAACCAGCACATTGTACCCTTTGATTGCACTAATGTATACAGCTATGATTTAATAATAAAAAAATAGTATAAATATTAGTTCTCATTGTTTGGCTTTCCTGGCAGCAGACTAAAGCTAGGATTTGAGCATAAGCAGGTTATTTGGGAAGTAATCACTGGTAGTGCTGGTAAGAAATGGAAAAATGAGACAAGAAAGGGATTGATGTCAACATAGGGTGCTAATGAGCAGGTTACCATTGTGAGTAACTAGGTTCGATCCTGCTGGGGACCTCTGGAAAACTGCATAGAAACTACTCAGGGTGATCTTACCTGAGGGTTAAGAAAGTTGGAATATTAATCCTATCTTCTTCCTCATCTATTTTCTTCCCCAACACTTGCTTGCCCCTGAGATGAGAATGCTCTGGTGCTCAGAAAGAGCCCTTAGGCTAAGAAATGCAGGCGTTTCAGTGAAAAGGCATCAGAGTTCAGAGCTTGATGCATTATTTGAACAAAGACTGTGGAGCTCTAGTGTTTTAACAAACTGTGTCTCCTGCCCACAGTTACTGTCCAGCTGCTTTAGGGTGTTTCAAATGTTTGCCACCTCCTAATTAGTCACTTTGCTTATTTTGCAATAAATTCTGCAATAAACTTTGACTTATATCTATATTATTAGCTTATACATAGGTTTATTTTTCTGTTGTTAAATTTTTTATTTTCACTGTCTTGCTGAAAAGCATAGGGTGTTTCTTGTTGTTTGTTTTGCTTTTAAGGAAAGTATCTGCTTATATATTTGGTATTGGCTTTTCAACTTCATGTGCAGGACACACTTAAATTTGAATTCCCAAATCACTGAGAACAGGGAGATAATGAAATAAGGGAGATTTGAATGTTGAATGTGATGTGTCTTCCTCGTGGAAAAGGGTGGGAGATCTGTGCTGCATCCATCGTCTTGAACACCCCAAAGGAAAGCTCAATCTTGTTGATACAATGAACTGACAGGTAAGACTCGACAGTCCTCATCAATCAGACCTAAATCAGCTGAGATGCTGCTATTGCTCTCTGGGGACCAGCAGCCCTGCAGAAGGGCTGCCTCCAATAGGAAGTGAGGAAATCACCTTTGCTAATGGAGACGTTCCTGAGGGAATTGCCAAATTTCCCTGCCCTTCTCTCCAGGAAGGGACAAAATGAATGGAAAAAAAGACCAATAGATATTGGTCACCATCATGTACTTAGATTTGTTGACAGTACACAAATCCATATCAAAGCAGAGTGAACTCTATATAATGAGAAAGAGGCAACTCCATCTTTTCATTGTATCAGAAATTCAAAGATAACCAAATACTGCAAGTTAACGCTTTTTGAATGATTATTTAATGTGGAAAATTGAATGCTGGTACCAAGAGAATATGATGTAGGCCTCCTTGAAAAGCTTATATTAACTTAAGCTGCTTCTCTTCCTCCACTCTTTAATTTGGCTAATGGCATTATTGTATGGAAACAGCTTCTGTGTTATAATATCAGACATAACCTTCCCTGGAGATCCTCAAGATTGTTAATTAAAAGTTTTCTTCCTGCAAGACTTTTTCTTCTCCAAAACCTCTTGGTTGATCTGCAAGGAAGAAGTATCAGGGGCCCTAAATACTAATTCCTCAAAAGAATAAAGACCTAAAAAATCCTAAATATAAAGCCTATGTATCAAGGTGTATAATAAATCACAGGTGTGGGGGAGAAATTCAAGGGCAGGAGTAGAAGGGATGGAGATAACATCACCACATTTATTTTTGAACTCATTCTTCTCAGCTCTATGTTCCCTGCGTCTCTTGACGCAAGTGTGTCTCTTGCTTTTTCTGGGGATCCAGTGATTTTAGGGATATGAGCCCCTTCTTTTGGCAATACTTTTAACCTTACCTGTGAGGGTTTTCTTTTTTTTTCAGTGTGAGTAAAGTTATTTCCAACTTTGTGGCCTTTTCATCCCACATCAGATCGTCTATTGCTCTCTACCCAACCCTCCATTCCAACTCAGCCAGTAGTAAGTTTTCTCTCAGAACAGCAGCTAGAGATAAAACTATTCACTTTGTAATCTACCCCTCACAATTTGTAGTCTCTGAAAACAACATTTTGTCATGTTAAAACGGCACTTTTTGTTTGCTTAATTTTAAAACTAAATCAATAAAGGTATTATTTTCTTACAATTTCCACTTGAGTGGAAATTCAGCCCAGGGAATTCAGAATATCACATGTGATGACTCAGTAAGTTGGGTGGTGCACCCTCTTCAGAGCCTCTGTGGTGTGTTCACTCCCTTCCATCCTCACTGCCCCTTCCTCTAACCAGTCCCTCATCACCACTCCCCAGCTGCTGTTCTGTTGCCTCTGAGCACTGCCCTTTCCAACCCATGCCCACCATTTATTCTTCACGTTGCAGGGTTAACTTTGTAAACCATAGATGTGATTATCATATTGTCTTGCTTCAAAAATTTTACTAAAAGGAAAAGCATGGCAGGACATTAGAGCACAGTTGAGGGAGCCTGATGCGTGAGAATGTGAGTTCAGTAATGGTGCCGGAAATAGGCAGATACGTCAGTAGAGGCTAACAGGTAACAGGTTAAGGCACAGGTTAGTGTCCAAAGGCATGGTAAAGAGTCTCAATGCAGGGCAGCGCCTGTGGCTCAGTGGGTAGAGCACCGATCCATATACCGAGGATGGCGGGTTCAAACCCAGCCCCGGCCAAACTGCAACAAAAAAATAGCTGGGCATTGTGGCAGACGCCTGTAGTCCCAGCTACTCGAGAGGCTGAGGCCTAAGCCCAGGAGTTGGAGGTTGCTGTAAGCTGTGTGAGCCATGACATTCTACTGAGGGAGATAAAGTAAAACTCTGTTTCTACAAAAACAAACAAACAAACAAAACCAAAAGAGTCTCAATGCAGACACTGGTCAGCTCTGAGATTCCTAGGCTTCTGTGGTGCCCATTTAGCTGGTGGCAACATACAGATGGGGAGATAATAATTATCTAGTCACCATGGGGCTTTGGCTACCAGTTAATGTTATTAGTTAGGATTCTTTGTCGAAAGTGAGAAAAAAAAATGTTAGCCAGCAAAAAGAACAATTTATTTCCTTGCAAAACTGGGGGATCATCAGGGCTATACTTAAATCCCTAGGGAAAAATGGAACCTTGAACTCTGATCCTACCATATTTCTCTTCTCTTTTTTCTTTTCTCTCTTTCTCTCTCTTTTTCTCTCTCTCATTTCTTTTCTGCTTATCTTAGGATACTACCATAGTTTTCTCAAACCATTTCCATCACAGATATATGATATAAAATAATTTGATCCTCAACTGATTTTATTCTCCACAATTTACAGATTCCTACAAAGCAGCTTATATCTTTCTTCATTTTATTTCTAAAAGTCCTACAGAAGGTTTCTAATTGTTCTGACCTCATAATCCAGTCAGAAATTAAATTGTCTGGGGAGCATATGGAAGAATAATACGACTGGCAATTTCACTAAGATATGTGGTTACTTTTGCTGGAGAAGCAGTCCAACCACAAGAGGGTGTTCTATTAAAATGAAGATCAAGAAGTAAATGCAGCTAGTGATAAGTTCATTTAATTGGGCATTTGGAATAGTGGTCATCCCCAGGGCATGAGAGTTTAGGCACAGTCATCTGGATGGTGGGACCCCTATCTGGATGACAAGAAAGAAATGATAAAACAGCAATGTGATGTCTACACCATAGCAGGCATATGTACGTCTAGGAGGCCAATTAAGTGTCAAGCTCTTCAGGTAGCAACATATACAATCTTGTAAATTCTATTTCATATTCACCTGGACTGACCTAAGAGTGAAGTGGGAATATATACCTTTTGGTACTCAATCTTCATTCATCCATTTTTCTAGTAAATATTTATTAAGTGGTACATATATGCCAAACAGTGTTTGGAGTAGCAAATATACTGTAAAGAATGAGACAGATGCTCTTATTGCCCACAAGGTGCTCAGATGATAGTTCCTACCATGCTTCATTTTCCCATTTTCTACTCTTGTGTTGCAATGTTGAGTAAGTAGGAAAGTGTGGTAGAATCCCTATTTTCCCACACAGATGCTGGTTTCAACAGTAGACTGACTTTAAATATAGTGTCAAATGTATTGTATCTTTATAAAAGCATCTTCAGCACTTGGGATTTTAGTCTGTGGTATATGTGAAAAGGACAAACTTCTAAAACTACTCTCTTGATATTGCTTGTTTAATTAGGTAAATGAGAATAGCCTTTTTGCTTATAAATTATTTGATTGATCAAAGTAGTACCCTAAGTTTTGCCTTTCTTCAACAGGTTTCTTTCCTTTTTATCCATATGTTTTTTTAAAGTCATCTACATCATTATCCTAATTTAAAAAACAATCTTTCTTCATTGGTCATTAGGTATAAAAGAAACCTAGGAGTTTATTCTTTTCTTCTACACTATGTCTGTAATTCAGATAGCTTTTAAAGGTAAATGGCATACTTAGTTTTGGTTACATGACCCATGAGATCAGGATTATGCTAATAACCAGGAAAAACCTTGTGCATGCTATGTAATTAAGTCATTTTTCCTATAAATATCAAATTGAATTATGATAACGTTAAATCATTGAACTATTTGTTATAGGATTTCCATGTGAAAATATCTGTTATTATAATGTTTAAAACATAAAGGTTTGGATCCTGTAGCACAGTGGTTATGGCGCCAGCCAGATACACTGAGGATGGTGGGTTCTAACCCGGCCTGGGCCAACTAAACAACTGCAACAAAAATATAGCCAGGGGTTGTGGTGGGAACCTGTAGTCTCAGCTACTTGGGAGGCTGAGGGGCAAGAGAACCACTTAAGACCAGGAGTTTGAGGTTGCTGTGAGCTGTGATGCCATGGCACTCCACCAAGGATGACATTGTGAGACTCTGTCTCAAAAACAAAACAAAACAACAACAACAACAAAACCATAAACATCTATTGATTTTTAGTTTAAACATACTGATATGGTCATGTTGAGTTTGTGTTCTGAAAGTAGCTATTTTTGATACGGCTTTCTTCATAATTCTTATCTTTCAGGCAAGGTTTTGTAAATAGAAAAAAGCACAAATTTCTGGATAAAATATAATTATTTAAGTAAGATATGTGTAAAATGGTATTAAAGTCAAACAAAAGAGCCAAAACCCTGTAGGGACAAATCAGATATTTCCTGGGAATAGAATTAAGGTTTATAGAATCTGCAACCTCATTTTATTTTTTTGTTATTTTATTTTTGATGTCATATTTCTTTGTATTGGTGATATTAGGTGGATTTTTTTTATTAAGTCAAAAGACCAAAAATCACTTTGCAAAAAAGATATTTGCATCAGATTGTTCATTGCTGCTCGATTTGTAATAGCCAAGTCATGGAAGAAGCCCAAGTGCCCTTTGACCCATGAATGGATTAATAAATTGTGGTATATGTACACAATGGAATCCTACGCAGCCTTTAAAAAGGATGGACACAAACTCATTTTAAAAAGGAGAACACCATAGATGTGGTCCACCGATTACCCTCCCTCCACCTGTCCTCCTGCCTCTCCACCCCTTCCTCTCCCTTTTCCCCTTCTTCTTGGGCTATAAATGTGTTATAGCTTTCATATGGATACATTGAATACTTTTTCTTAACATAATAACTAAGACAATGCCATGAAGCCTATGTTAAGAAGTTTGATGAAAATATTTCAAAATTCTATATAAAACCAGCACATTGTACCCCATGATTGCCAAAATGTACACAGCTATGATTTAATAATAAATAAAATAAAATAAAATAAAATATAAAAATAAAAAATAAAAATGAAAACACTTTCTGTTGCTTCTTGGCCTTTTGGCTAAGATCAAGTGTAAAAATGAAAACACTTTCTGAACTAATATTTTAAAAAATATTTAGGGTCTTAATTATTATTTTACAAATAGGGACTTAAAATATCTTTTGTACTCTCACAAGAATTTTGGAATATTAAATGCGAATTTAACATTTAAATGAGAAATGTTAAATGAAAGTTCTTTGCAAAGTGCTGTCAGGATGTGTGGAGCTGTTCTATACTTAGAAGTGCTTCAAACTTTTTATTATAAAGAATGTGGATAATTGTCTGTATGTGTCCCCTCTGGGCTACCAGGAATCAGATCATCTTTCACACCAGTGTACCATCATAGCATGGTCAGTAAAAATCAGTATTAGATTTCATCCAAACTTGGGATAATAGGGCGTTCTGACAGACATTATGAAAAAGATGACTTTCAGATCATTCAGTACACACATAAAAAAGGAATTAAAACAATGAGAACAATTTCATTCAAATGTGATTTTTAAAAGCATGCAGATCTCTAAAATACTGAACTATAACCTCAAGAAAAAAGTTACCTTGAAATATTGTCGGTAACTAAAATAATAAGAGATGGAGTCATATCATTTAACATTAGTGGAATGTTGAGCCTGGAATAAATAAACGTAATTATTGAGAAAAAAGTAGGGAAAAAGAAAAAGGATAATGATAATAAAAAAGTAAGTAAAAAAAGAAGTAGCCACAATACATGTGTTTTTTGCTTTTTGAAAGGAAGACTCTCTTTAGGTAAGGATTTAGATGCTAATTATGACAGAAATACATAATGCATAAGGATCTTGGAAATTTGGAAGCAAAACGAAAATTTTAGAAATAGATATTTTCTAAACTAAATAGGATCAACAGATGAAATTTAGGATGACCACTCAAACTTGAATTGTAGATAAATTGTTAATATTTCAATTATAATAAATATGTTCCAAGTAGTGCATAGGATAAACTTATACTAATAAGAAAAATGTTCATTGTTTATCTGAAAGTCAAATTTAACTAGTGTGCTGTAATTTTATTTACTAAAACTAGCAATGATAAACCAAAAGAATGTTGGTCTAGCTATATTATCATATAAAACAGAGTTTGGTTCAGCAAGAATTTCTTCAACAAGCTGTAAATTACATGAGCTACAAAGTGATAGATTTATCATACTATTATTATATTAAAATTGTATAACCTCTGATCAAATAATACACTATAAACAAAATGAAAGTAAAATGCACAGACTGGGAGAAGGTATTTCTGATTCATATAACAAGTAAAAGATTAAAATAAAAATATTATAAATTGCTTTTACAAGTTAGGAAGGAAAGAAGAAAGAAGGGGGAAAGAGAGATGGGAGAGAAAGAGAGAGAAAGAAGAGTAAAGCAAATAATTCAGTAGAAAAATCATCAAAGAACATTGAATAGGCAATTCAAAGTACAAAGCTAAATGGTTAATACTATAAAATGCTAAATCATAGTAATCAGGACAATTGAGATTGAACTACTCAAGACTGCTATTATTACTAATCTGACTATCAAAAACTTTAAATTTTGACAATTCCAGAATTGAAGAAGATAAATTATAAAAACCCAATTATTTCCAGACATATAAATCAGTTAAACTAATTTGGAAATTGGTTTGGCAGTATCCATAAGAACGCACAGAGGAGTGACCTCATTTGAACTAGATGCTCTGATCCTGAGGCATACACATTGAGCTGAGCTCTAATACAGAAGTCACCAACTACATGTGGCTATTTAAATTTCAATTTAAACTAATTTAGAATGAAGGAAATTTAAAGTTCTGCTTCTTACTTGTACTAGCCACATTTCAAGCTCTCAATAGTTACATGAGGTAGTGGCTGTCATATTGGACACATAGAACATTTCCATCATTGTAGAAACTTCTATGGGATACTGACCCTCAATCTGAAAATTAAAAAAAAAATCAAGAAAATCAAGCGTGTGTCTCTTGCTGAAAAGCTTTGTCAGTGCTGAGTAGTGAGAACTTTTTTCTTTTTTGGTGGGGCAGCACCTCACTAGAGGACTGCAGTCCTTCACTGCTTCCCTTATTTATATGTATGCCCCGCCCAGTAGCCTTTGCACTTCTTTCTAGCAAAGCCAAACGCTCAAGGGCTACCAGCTATGCTGTGGTTGTGTATGGCTGACCACATGAACAAGCATGAGAATATCTTTTGACTATCACACACACTTGAAAAGGCTAACATATTAATCGATGGAGTTGTGTTTAGATATTTTAGTTTGAGCATGTAATTCTCTGCATATGTTTGTATCTGAGGTTTTATTTATATGGACATGTCTGTACTGTATCTATGCATCTGACAACTGGTATTTTGAAGAAATAAAGTAGAGGTGAAGGTCCAGCTGTCCTCAGCTGTTAGAAGCCAATACCATGTCAACAGATGCACCTGAAAAAGCTCACACTGCATCGCTTTGTTTGCACCTGAACAGGGTGGCAGTGAGGGGACTGTGTTATAAATAAACAATGTTTTTAAAGAGCATAAATGTGCAAATCAAGTAGCTAATTGTGTTTAAGGAAGAGTACCTGTTTCTCACATCTGGCCCAAATTCCTTCTTTTAATAATTAACCAAGAAAAAATTAGCCTAATGATTCAAGCAGAGTTTAAATGGCCACTCTTCAGGGATATTATAAAACAATCCCTACTTTGTTGAATTTGTACATGATTTAGTTTAATAATTTGATTTCTTGACATTTTGGGGTAAGACAATGTCAGCAAGGTTAAATGGTTTGGGAGGTGGGGACAGGGCTAAAAAGAGGAGTTGATTTTAGTGTCAAGACTACAACCACTTAAAGGACACACTTAAAACTTCCTCTGTCATAACTGAAACTTTATACCTATTGAAGAACCACTTCCCCTTTCCCTCTATTCCCTGATTTCTGGTAACCACCATCCTATTCCCTGCTTCTATGAGTTTGACTGCTGTAGATACTTCATATAGGTGGAAACGTAATATTTGTTCTTGTCTGACTGGCTTTTTAGATTAGGCTGGAATTTCTAGGTTCATCAATATTGTTATAAATGGCAGGATTTCCTTCATTTTTCAGGCAGAATAATATTCTGTTGTGTGTATATACCATTTTTCAGGCTAAATAATTTTCTGTTGTATGTATATATCATATTTTCTCTATCCATTCCTCTGTCAATGAACATTCGAGTTGTTCCCATAACTTGCAGTTATTCATATTTGTGAGGAATACGTGAATGCAGATATCTCCTTTACAGTCTGATTTCAATTCTTTGGGATATATAAGTGGGATTGCTGGATCATATAGCAGTTTTATTTTAATTTTTGAGGAACCTCCATACTATTTTCCATAATGACTCTTCCTTTCTCCATTCCTGCCAAAAGAGTGGGACTAAGGATTCCAATTTCTTCATGTCCTCTCTTTTTCTTTTTTAAATAATAACTACCCTAATAAGTGTGAAGTTTCTCATTGTGGTTTTGATCTGCATTTCTCTGATGTTTAGTAATATTGAACACCTTTCCATAGACTTATTGGCTATTTCTATGCCTTCTTTGGAGAAATGTCTCTTGGTCATTTTTAGATTAGGATTGCTTGCTTGTTTTGTTTGTTTATTTAGTTGGGTGGAGGGTTTTTTTTTGTTACTGAGTTATAAAAGAATCTTACATATTTGGGGTATTAGCTCCTTATCAGATAGTTTTTCAGTTGCCCCTATCAATATACAGATTTATCTTGGGCCTTTTGTGGTTCCAGAAAAATTTTAGGATTATTTTTCTATTTCTACAAAAATGTTGTTAGGATATTGTTATGGATTATATTGAACATGTAGATAACTATGGGCAGTGTAGACACTTTAACAGTATTCATTCTTCCAATTCACGAACATAGGATGCCTTTCCATTTATTTGTGTGAAGTTTCTGTTATGCAATATAAAGAGCTCTAAAGATGTTCTACAACATGGTACTTATAGTTAGTAATACAATATTATGTACTTTAACATATATTGAAGAAAGATTTCACGCTATCAAAACCACCAAAGAAACTTTTTGAAGTTTTAGGTATTGGTTATGATACATATGTTCAAACTCATCAGGTGTATACATTAAATGTGTATAAATTTTGTATTTCAAATATACCTAAATAAAGCCTAAAAATGGATATCTCTGAAAATAAATAAAGGATGGAAGAACAGGATTTGGGGGAGAAAGGTGCTTTCTCATTGTAGTTAGAATGTGTTACAAACAAAAATGATAGAGGAATTTATATCAGTGTTTTAATTTCTCTGTGGCCTGTTCTCTAGCACTTCCTCTTCTTTTCACTTCTATATATTTTTAAAAGATTGGCAACAATTTCCTCTTTCTTTTCCTTGGTCTTTCTCTTTTTGCTATGCACAAGAGAAGGAGATAAAGCAAAGTAAGAAGAAAGAATTCTGTAAACAAGCCATTAGCTGCATATCCTCTTATCCTACTGTATCTTTGAATTTTTTGCCCTTTGTCTCTTTCCAGGTTTTCTGAATTTACAAAGTCAAGCCGTTTATCACTCTAGAAAGCAAACAACAGGTATGTATTTTCCTGCATTGTGATGCCTAAAGCCTAAAATATTAAGGTATACTAAAATGTAAATGATGTGGGCTGATTGAAAATATACATTGCATTAACCAACAAGTCTGTGAAGCAGAACCCAATTGTAGTCACATTAGTATCAATAGGAATTCAGTGGCAAGGAACCAATCCACTTTTTTAAGCAGAATAGAGTTTATTATAGGGTACTAGATGGGTTACAAAATCATTTGGATCACTAAAGAAACTCTAGATTGAGTTCTCAAGAAGGCCTGGATCATCAAGAGAACTGCTACACATTATTTAAGTGAAGTGCAAGAAACTTAATTTTTTTTTTTTTTGGAATCCCTATACCTAGGTCAGAGGCCAGCATGACTATCATTAGGAGCCCTGCCAAAACTGAGCCCGAGGGCTGTCTCATTCCTTTTTTATCTGCGATACTACCACTCACTGTTTAGGAGAGCCTAATGTGGACATTCTCCATGTTTTTTGATAACTGGTGGTTTTCTGTGATCTTCAAATTTCTCAACTAATTTATAGCATTCATATGAAGGCTATAACCCAATTATAGCATAAGAATATGGGGGGAAAGGCAAGGGAGGGGAGAGGAGGGTGGAGGATGGGTGGAGGGAGGGTAATTGGTGGGGCCACACCTACGGTGCATCTTAGAAGGGCACAGGGGAACCTTGCTAAATGCAGAATACAAATGTCTTCATATAATAACAG
Source organism: Perodicticus potto (assembly GCA_963574655.1). Lineage (NCBI taxonomy): Eukaryota > Metazoa > Chordata > Mammalia > Primates > Lorisidae > Perodicticus > Perodicticus potto. The sequence continues at coordinate 15,466 of CAUYRH010150928.1, forward strand.
AGAAATTGCCAGGAAGGCTATGTTAATCAGTTTGATGAAAATAGTTAAGATTGTATATGAAATCAGCACATTGTACCCCTTGATTACACTATTGTACACAGCTATGATTTAATGATAAAGATAATAAAAAAAAATAAAAAAAAAAGAAATTGTAACTAAGTGATGAATCCACTGAAAGCTAGAGTGGGACTTCTCTCGGTCATTCATGCTCTAGTTAAAACAAACCCTAATTTCTGATTTGTGCTCCCACTTCATTTCTTTTCTATCTTAAATGAAACCTTATGACATTCATAAGCAATGTGGAGTTGCCCTGCAAACCAAAGCCACCAGAGAAGAAAAAAGTGGGCTGTCACATTCCTAACAGGGGCTGATTTAAGGGTCTCTGGGCTGGTACTTTTGTTTTTCTTCCTTTATTTTAATTTCCTGGCTGGAATGTGGCATTTTCTACTTACTTCACCTTTTCTGATATCGGCACATACTTACGCACAAAACGGTGGCCACAGTTTCAAGACATCGATCTTCATTTGGTATGAAATCCTTTTGAGTATAGGGGATGTATTCAAATTTTCTGATGAAGACACTACACAAATGGTATCTTTTATTTTTGAGATCTAGAAAACTTTAGAATAAGTATATACTTTGAAAAATAAGAAAAATTGCAACTTCACGCTCCACTTCCCTCTCTCTTTCTCCGTTCTTTCCTTTTTGAAGTCTTGATATCAAACTCCCTCTTGCCTCTGAGTTAAATTTTCACGTTTTAAATGCAAAATGTGAGGAGCCATATAAGGAGGTAATTTAGAATTTTTTTTTTCGTAATTTCTTAGGGAAAAATCACTGACATTATATTTATATAGAGTGCTAGGTGAATATCTCTATATATGTGAAAACATTACCTGTCACAAATTCTAAAAGTTAAAGAAATTCTTTTTGTTTTCCAGTCCTGCACAATCAGCCTAAGGCATCTTTAGATTCTATATTTTACTGGACAGGTAAGACAAGCTTTTTCAAATATATGTTATTGGAAACATTTATAAATTTCTTCTTTAAAGTTACAAAAATAGTTGAGTTTTGCTATGCTTTTCAACTGCTCCCCTGATGAGTATTTGGAGTCCTTATCCCCTAACCATATTATCCGGAGGTCTTTCTTGGCGAATCACAAAGGGGTTCATTTAAAGTCTCTTAGGTAATACTCGTGTATTACACACATTCTATACTTTTAAGATCGATATAGAGTGTGATGTGTCTTAGCCCCTGGCCGACAAGGTCTCCTCATCTTTCTTCTTGTAGTACAGTTTTTACAAATGACAACATCTATCATTTCCAAACACCACTTTTGTGGTTTTGTTTGTGTTCTCCTACGACATTAGCCATATGAATAATGCTTCCACATATTTCAATGGACATTTGAGTTTCCTTTTGTGTGTGTGGGAATACTTTGGGTTCTGATAGAAATGATAATAGTCCCTTTTCAGGCCTGTGGGAAACACTTTCCTTTTATGGAAAGCCTACTGTGATTGCTAATTTTATGAATCAACTGGACTTCGGTGCTCAGTTGTTCGGTCAAACACCAGTTTAGATGTGACTTTGAGTATTTTTAATGTATGAATAACATTTGCATCAGTAGATTTTGGGGTAAAGGAGAATTCTCTTGCTAGAATTTTTAGTCTCCCCTGAAAATTTCTAATTTGCCAGCCACCAAAAGTTCTATTTGCAGATGAGAAAAATAAAGATCAGAAATATGAAGTAACAAGCCATTAAGCTTAGGATAGCAAAAGACGGGGTTCTGGGTGTCACAGAGTTCTTTCTGATTCCAAATTCTGTGCTCTTCTTTTATGTTTTTGGTCTTTTTTTTGAGATGGAGTCTCACTATGTCGCCCTCAGTAGAGTGCCTTAGTGTCATAGCTCACAGCAACCTCAAACTCTTGAGCTCAAGTGATTCTCTTGCCTCATCCTCCCACGTAGCTGGGACTGCAAGCGCCCACCACAACCTCTGGCTACTTTTTAGAAATAGGGTCTCTCTCCAGCTTAGGCTGATCTCAAACTCCTAGGCTCAAGCAATCCACCTGCCTTCACCTCCTAGCCACTCTCTGTTCTTTCTACTTACTATGTTACTCAACTCATCTAATTTTGGAAATCAGAGGAAATAGCAATAACATTTTTTTCAAGTAAGACTGAATAAAAATTTTGTGGGTTAGCTATTTTTCCTTTGGTAAATAGCAAATGTTTCGTATTTGTTGGGGTGTTTTTGCTATACTTTTTCAGCTTGTTTGTTTTCTAATTTAAAAAGTGGATTAGCATTAATAAAGAACAAGCATGGGTAGGCTACAAACCTACTTATTTTATATATATGTTTTTTAAGGGATCCAGAAAAACCATACAAAATATCATTCATAAGAGGAAATAGTGAAGAAACTTATTTGCTAACAAAATTAGGAAACTCTTACCTGGTTTGGAAGGAAGGAGCCATGGGAGTGGTTCTGGGATTGTTAGAGGAACATGGGGAGAAGTAGAGTCAGGAAAAGGCTGAGGTTAAGAGTGGTGGTGTGAAGGAGAGAAGAGCACCGGCCTGGGTGGAGGGAGCCAGGGACATAAGTTCTCCAACCTTCGTCTCTTTACACACTTGAACTTCATGCAAATTTCTCCCACTAACCAGATGGGAATGGTCGTGGAAGTCCAGGTGCTTGACCCCCCTCAGGTGGCCTGCCCTTCCAGCTGGCAAGCGGGAATGAATAGGACGCCTCCATCATCAGAGTCCAATAGAGAATACTTAGCAAACCACAGAAGTTTATTTACTGAAGATAAAAACGAAACATGGCTAGGTTTCATTCAATTAGCCTGGATCTCTACTCGCGTGGGATATAAATAATGGTTGAAACTTCCAAAGTAGATTACAGAAGGAAATACTTTAGATAATTTCCACAATGTGTCATGAGCCCCTTAAGAATAGCAAGTAAATAAATAATGACCAAAATGGAAATGATGACATGCAAATCATCATTCGTGTTCTCAGCACTTGTAGAGAGCCTTGTCAATCCTCCTGGCCTTTGTCTTACTTCTGGGCAGTTTCAACCACACAGGTAACTTCTAAGTTGAGTTGGCAACAGAATGCTGGAAAGAGCAAAGTCATGTCTCCCAGAGATTCCTCACGTGTGGTTTTCACTTCTTTTTCACCTGCTCACTCTGCCCCCTCAGATGACCTTTGCCCTTGCACACCATCTCTTGTTTTCTATATCAAAGCCAGTTCTCAGGAAAGAATAGGACACACCCAGTTGTTTCCAGGGATATAGCTAATTATTAGTATATTAGATAACTATTCGTACAGCCATCTGAATAGAGGAAAAAAATGTCTGATGGGAGCTGCAGGTGGAATGTGAGAGATTACGAAGGCGCTTGAGATTTCTGAAAGGCAGGGAACTGGTAAAGGCAGGAGTAAGTAAAACAGATGCATACTGAGCACACACACACGCAGGGGTAGCTTGCACGATTTTTGGTTTGTTTCTTTCACTCAGCTATTGATGAAGCATTTTTTTTTTTTTTTTGTACAAAGCTTAGAGTTTACAAAGCACAATGGTGCATTCATTGAATTTTCAGACTACTTGAGAGACAGACGTGGTAGAGAGCTTCCCTGTTCTTTAAATACACAGAAACTTACATCTCAGAGAAGGGAGAGGTTGCACAGCTATTAGGTGAAGAAAATGGCATTTTTCACAATTTACTTAATTTGGAAATGCTTACAAATATTGCTTCACTTTTAAAGGATCCTTACTTTCAGATAAGTATTTGGAAATAGTTATCTATATCTATCTGTACAGTTCTATACTGTAAACAAAAAATGTATGAAGTAATAATAGTAACTTCACAAGGAAGCACCTATACCCCTTTGTGGGTTAAATTGAGATCCTTCCCATGTACAGTCCAGAATTTAAAAAAAAAAATAACTGAATGAGAGTCTGTGGGAACTTTTTTATTATATAGTCATATCATAATTCATTTCTTATCCTGAAAAAATAATTTAAAAAGTTATTGGAAGTGAGAGGTATAAAGTAGGAAGAAAAGCTGTCATCTAATTGAAATAGTGAAAATAAAGTCTACCTTGAATTGGAGTAGCATGTGTATACTTGTAATAAAATTTATCAAGCATTTGAGAGTGAATAATAAGACCAATATAAATAGTCAACATATAAATAATATGCTGGCAGAATTTATCTTGAAAAAATATTTTTTACGAGTTTTCTTTACATTCAATGGTTTCTGATATTTGCAGTAAATCTTTAGATCCATTTCTCATTCTTTATTTCCCCCTTTTCATTGTTAAGCATCATGGCTACTTGAGACACTATATTATGATTCAAAGTGGTTCCTTTTTTTTTTTTTTAAATACATGTATTTTATTATTCTTCATTACATTATTTCCCCCCCCTCCCGTCCGTGATAAGACAGAATTGATTTACAGAAAAGAATACAGAAAACACCAAAGCTCCTGGTAGTGGGAGACATTTCAAGTAGGGAGAGAGAAGCTCTCTCCGTTCCTCTCCCGGTCTTTCCCCGTCTCCTCCTCTAGG
>CAUYRH010150932.1:0-14791 GCA_963574655.1 Perodicticus potto
ATACAATCTTAACTATTTTCATCAACCTGATTAACATAGTCCTCCCGGCAATGTCTCAGCTCACACATCTGACATCAAAACCCTTGCTCTTCTTTGTCAACAGCCCTGCTGTCTCCCTCCAATTCTCACATATTGTAGATATTCAAGGAGTCCAGTTGGGGGAACATGGTCTTCATTGCACTGCTGGGGGTGGTGGGGAAAGACTGATTGAACGTTCTCCCTCTCCGTCCTCTCTAGCTCCAGATGGTAGAGCCACTTCCCTCCTCCTCTCCGGCAGGCCCCTGCCTCCCCTCGGCCACCCCCACTAAGCTCAGCCTGGCATCGCTCTGACTCCCTGCCTTGATCCTGATGCCCGGCACTCCCACAGCAGCAGCACCTTAGCAGAGCCTCAGAGTTTCTGCGGGAAACCCCCTGCCAGGGCATTCCCACCCCCAGGGCCTCACGGACTAGGTGACCATGCAGACTCAGGAGAGAGACTGTACAAGCTTCCCAAAGGCTTGCATCTTCCTGATCGCTTTTTCTTTCAGGCAGCAGATATGAGGACAGAGACAGGGCTTTTTGCCTTTCTGCCCCCTCTGACTCTTCTGGAAACTTACTCATGCAAACATTTGTTTAGCACCCACTCAGGTCCAGGCCCTGTGCTAGGCAAGAAGACCCAGGGATAATTTGGGTTCTATCTAATCAGAAAAAGAGGCTAATGGAAAAAGGACCGTGTAAAGTGCTCTGGGTGCCCTGAGGAGCAGACATCCATTCAGCGGCCGGGTCAGGGCATTTCCATGCCATAGGGGTCTCGGTGATGCCCATAATGCGTGATTTTAAACAGAGAAACAATTGGGGAAATTGTGTTTTAGGATAATCTTCCCAGCAGGACCATTTTCTAGGTCAGAAATACCCCAGTCCCAGCAGAGACACTGACAGAGCATTTGCTTATTCCAGTAATATTGACAGATTCCTGCTACATAATATGCCAGGCTCTGGACATATAACACACAGCAGGCTGTTAAGTGTGTGATACCAGAATACTTAGGAGAATCAAGTCACCCACCAGTCTGGGGGATGTCAGCCACAATGTTAAAGCTGTGTAGTGAAGTGATGGAGAAGTAGAATTCACCAGAAAATGGGGCAAAATGGGGAGGGAATCAGCAGCAAAGGGTATTCAGGGCAGAAGAAATAGCCTGGATGCAAAAGAGAGCTTGGCTTAGTTAGTGCTCATCCTGATGAGCATGGTCGGAGCCCTGAGTGGAAGCTGGAGTGGGAAACAGGCCTTGCATCTTCTCATGACCGAACTGGCTGCAGTGAGGACACAAAACTGGCAGGAACAGACAGAGAGATAGGGAAGCCATCTGGATAAGAGGAGGGTGAGCTGGACCAGGGGAGGACGACAGAGGCAAGGCCTATGCAGACAGAGCAGGGGTGGAGAGAAGGCGTCAGTGGGGAACGGGCAAGTTGGTAGATGGTATCCTGTCAGGTTCAAAGAGAGGTCTCTTAATGACTCAATGGCCATTTAGTGTGGAATTCATGAGGCTTTCACACACCAACCATCATGTAAATGTTTTCGCACACACAGGGGCAGTAAGAGGGAGGGGAAGGAAGCACAGCGAGCAGCACACTGATCCCCTAACCAGACCAGACACGTCCAAATTTCCCTGGGGACCCCACCCAGCAGGAGGAAGGGCCCTGTTCTTCCCTGGGAGAGTCTCTGATGGTACTGCTGGTGGACAGAAGGCCCCAACCTCCCCAGAGCAGAGCTTCGCAGGCAGCTCGACCCCCCGAGGACAAGTCCATGTCCATTACCTTTTCTCTTCACTGACTCATGAGGTCTCCATCGGCCTGGCCACCTCAGGCAATCACACATGTACTTTTCACTCCAAGGAGTCAGCAGTTGCACTGTGGGCAGAGTCACTGGCCATACATGGCTCCACTTTGAGGCATTCATGTTCACAAGACATATACATCAGATGGAGCCATTGGAAGACACTGGGGGACGTGGGGAAGAAGTCCACATTCACTTGCTTCAAGTGGAAGACATAAGAATGACCTCAAGAACATCTGACAAAGTGAGCATTTCAGCAGCAATCACCACACTTGAAGGGAAAACTTGCCCTTGGCCTTCTAGGTCCTAGCAAAGGTGTCTGCTGACTTAGACTGCCTGATCCATCCAGGCATGGGCTGCTAGGTCCCATGGAAAAAGTGGATGGGGATAAATGCATTTGGCTACCCCACTTTTCCTAGAGACTCTAGCTACCCCTCCTGCCTACTCAGGTGCAAAGAGCTGGTAAGAACACCCCCCGATGGCTGAGATCAGCTCCCAGGAGCCCCATCTCCTGCGTGGCCAGAGAGTACCACTGGAATGACTCCCAATGTGGACTGTGTGACAAAGGGAACAGAAGCAGGACTCACTGGAGATGGTGGCATTAGACAGAGCAGGGGTGGGTGGTAGAGGGAGAGAAAATCATTAAAAGGCAGGTGCCACAGGGGATGTAACCACAGAGGGTGATACCTCAGAGAAAGCCCTAATGGACATAAACCCTAGGGCAGAATACTCTACCTCCATGAGCCTCAGCAGCCCCAGCAATAACACAGGACTAAGAATCCCTCCCCTACTCCATTCCTAACGTTGTCAGAAGGAACGAAAATGGTATGATGATTGTAAAGGTGTTTCATGCCCACCCCACCCTGTATCAATTGATGTAAAGGCAGAAATTATCTTGAGAATCTGTAATCACTATGGCAATAGCTACTCAGAAAGTACAAAGTGAAGGTTAAGAGTGGAGATGCCACGTGCCAGGTGTTTTACTAGGATGTGCTCCAGTGAATTAACAGGGCTCTTCTGTGTGGAAAGTACATGTGTACATGCACATTGCGGAGGGGGGGCAGGTGTGAGATACATGCACAAAAGCGTCAACACATGAGTGCTCACCACAAGCTTGGGGGAGAAGAGTAAGCAACCCCAATCGCTCCAGGCACCATGGTCACCAGCTGGCAGGATGCTGATCACCAGTCTGTTAGGGTATCTTACATTGTATTTCTTTCTCTGGAAACCTCCTTTTGGCCCTCCATGAGGAATAAAGTCAGAAGTGTTATGGGTTGAATTGTGTTACCCCAAAATGTATATATATGCTGAAGTCCTAACTCCCCATACTTTAAAGTATAACCTTATTTGGAAATTGACCTTATCTGGTCATTATAAAGGTAATAGAATTAAAGTGAGGTCATTAGGATGGGTCCTTATCCAATAGGACAGATGTCTTTAGAAAAAGGAGGAAATACGGACAAAGAAATGCTCAGAGAAAGAAGACGGTGTGAAGACACAGGGGGAAACAGCCCTCCACCAGCCGAGGAGAGAGGCCTGCATGGATTTCGCCCTCAGAGCCCAGTCATGGGGGGAAATGGCCCTCTAGCAGCCGAGGAGAGAGGCCTGGCATGGTTTCCACCCTCAGAGCCCAGCCTGCCCCACCTGGATCTCAGATGAGAGCACTCAGTTGTTCCTCGGGTTCTAATTCTAGCATTACATGAATTGATGGATCAAATTCCAAACTCTTCTTGGGGAAGGCTTCAGGCCTTCCCCAACCCACCCCTACTCACATCTCCAGCATTCTCAATACCTCCCCTCCCCAAACCTCTACAACCAGGCTGGCGTCCTCCTGGCCCCTCATCATGGGCCCTTGGCTCCAGCCCTCGCACCTGCCTAATAACTGTGTCCTTCTTTTCTACGTAGGTACAGACAGACAGCCTTCTGCACCGCTGTCATCCTTCCTACCAAGGAAACCTTCCCACTTTGCCAAGTAAGTCCCTAAATATTTGTTATGTCATTTCTTCAATACAGTGAGTCATTTGAGGCTTGGTGATATTTAGGGACGTGCCGAGCTCACGCATCGGTAAATGTCAGATGACCCTGGTGTCTGTGGATGGCCACCTCTGACCTCGTGCGAACTTCCTCCAGCGGGTCCCTGTGTGTGGCCAGGGTGCTACCTCCTTGTCATGTGTTTTTACCTCGCCCCCCAGCCCAGGCTGTGAAGCCAGGAACTGTACCTTTCACTTCTCGTGATTGCCCCAGAGTCTCAGTTTATTTAAGTTAACACTTTATTTGTGGAAACAGAAGGAAAGGTGACCCAGTGAGAAGAGCACAGATGACAGTGGGGACCGGGGCTCTGGCCCTCTCCCACAACCAGCTGCCTGTGCATCCTTGGAGAGTCACTTCTGCTGGTAGAGTCTCTGTTTGCTCATCTGCGAAGGGTTGGATTTAATGATCTCTAACTTTCCTTTTGACATTTGACGACTCAATCAGCAGAACCTCTGAGGGGAAGTGCTAAGGGGCATGGGAGCCAATCTGCTCACAGACAGGAGTCTCGGAGGACCCGGCGAGCAGCACAGCGCGGGAGGGAGGGGCCGAGCGGGCCCACCTGGCAGGCACAGAATTGATCCCTCAGTTCCCGATATGTCTATTCAGGGGATGAAAAGTGAGGAGTGGGGGCCTGAAAGAAGAAAGGATGCGGCAGGGTGAATGGAACACGGGTGTCCATTACAAATCTTTCACCTAGAATCACTCGTAAGACGTGGTTATTAACCTAATGACTTTATAAGGCTTTGCTTTTGAGAAAGTAGGCAACTGTGGACAGAAGGGTGGATGATGCATAGAGAGTGACTTTGAAAGTAGTCAGAGGAATACACAGGCTGCCTACCTTGTCCTTCAAAGTGAACAAGGGTTCCCACATCAAGAGATAAACAGAATCCTGCGAGGTCCTTAAATCCATGAATACAGGGGCTCTATAATCACAAACCAGAGAAGTCAGGGCCATCTGAATCCATAGGCAAGTCCTCTAACCCAAGGATTAGAAGGTAGGGCAGGAGGGGAAAATGGGCAGTCAGGGCTGGGAGGAAGCGGAGAGTGACTCTGAAGAGGCCTGAGTGGTGCACTGTTGGGATTTCAGTTTGTGGTTTTCAGGAACGATAAGGAAGAAATGGTGAAGACCTCACTGGGGACAAATGTCAGGGAGCCCTGGACGGCAGCTGATGCCTGTGTTCTCACTTGGCTCCACCACCCCTAGCTGCCTCCATGATCTTGAACAAGCCACTTCACTTCAGTGAAACTGCTGCCTCATCTGGAAAACCAGATGTGCTTTCTACTTGTTCAAACAGAGCTTCATCCTCTGTAGGTCAAGTCCATAACACACAGGTAAAGACCAATGTGCAAAGGCACACTGTCTTAGAACCACAGACACATCCCAGTAGCTCTCTGGTGGCAAGAAGCCCCACAGTTCCCAGTGTCCACACCCCGTGCTCCTCTGCAGGTCTCGTCTCCCTTACGATGACCATTACACCTGCTCTGCATTCACAGGTTTAATCCTTCATCGACCAGAGCCATCTCTCCAGATTGCAATTGTGATCAAGGCTCTCCCTTTCTTACAATTCTCCCATCATCTGGAGATTACGTTTCAAACTCCTTACAAATGCATATGGACCAGGCATAGTGGCTCGCACCTGTAATCCTAGCAGTCTGGGAGGCTGAGGCAGGAGGATCCCTGAACGCCAGGAGGATGAGACCAGCCACAGTAATACAGCAAGACTCCATCTGTACAAAAACATTTAAAAATTAGCAGGGTGTTGTAGCGTGTGCCTGTAATGCTCACTACTCAGGAGGCTGAGGCAAGAGGATCACTGAGTCCAAGAATTTGAGCTTGCAGTGAGCTGTGATGATGCCACTGCACTCTAGTCCAGATGACAGGTGAGACTTTGTCTCAAAACAAAACAAAATGTATACAAGATCATTCATGAGCTGCCCTCAACCTTCCATCTCCAAATTTCCCTAACCCTTAGCTGCCATGATTCTCACGATGCAGTCAAGTTGAACTATCCGATCTCCCTTGACTCTAGGGCTTCCCGCATATTGCTCTTTGCCTGAAGTGTACTTTCCCCTGTGACATGTTCCATCTTATTCTTCAAGACCCAGTTCAAATACAATCAAGACCCAGCTCAAATACAATCTTCCCTGAGAAACATTCTCCAGCTCCCTCAGGCAGTTAATATTTCTGTTACCTTTGATTTTTAGCCAAAAAAATGTATTTTTCCATACTGGAATATCTATCATTTCCCTTAGAAAAAAAATTTCCGAAAACTGCTATTTCTGTTTGATTCTCTGCTCTTTTCTTGGTAGCCCTGAAAATGCCACCTTATTGACAGCTGCAAGGTCAATATTTTAGAAATGACGTTTCTTTTATCTTATAGTACTTGCTAGGACTGAATTGCACTTGGAAAAAAATATGAATGTAATTTTTAGGTCATCATCTGTGAATGTAAGAGATGGGGAGGTGGGGATTCAATTGCTTTTGTTAATTTTCAATGCTTGTAATTTCCAACCAGAATGAGAACTCCCCTCTGTGCCTTCGCCATGCCGGGTGCACAGCTGCCCACAGCCTTTACTCTGGACTTCTCATGACAATATGCTCAGCTCCCCACAGAAGGCCCTAAATGCTTTCTGATCCGAGACTACATATTTATCTCAATATCCCCAGTTTACGTGACACGGGGCACTCAATTCAGAAATGTTCATTGAATGAATAATAATGGCTATATCTATAGAGTGCCTACTATGTGCCAGGCATTGTCCTCAACACCCTCCATGCCTTAACTCTCTTAATTCTCACAACACCCATAACAGATAGGCATTATAATTATCCTCACTTTGCAAGGACAAAACTGAGGTCCAGAGCGTGTGTCCGATCTGATTTGGAACCTGCACCTACAGCCTCCACACTGCCACTCATGTTGGACAGATAAACCATTATGAGTGCTATTCAGATGCAGCACTGTCAAAATGCTAAGTTACTTTATTCAGTAAATATTCATCAAACGATGAGTTTGTGCCAAATATCTGTCATGGATTCTTTAGGATCCAAGATGAGTGAACATTGTTCCTTAGTCAACGAACAAAATCTGGCCGCCCTTCCAATCAGTCACCAAATGCAACATCACCTGCTCTATATTATTGTGTTTGAGGTAGGAGGACATTACCACGCAGAGACCTCCCAGAGCCAGCAGGTCACCTTGATGATAGCAGACTTAAAGAACAGGCCTCAAGGACCCACATGAGGAGTGCCACCAAGACCCAGGGCAACAAGTTGGAGAAAATGTTATTCTCCTCGTGAACGTCTTGATTGCCTCCTTGAGCTGATGAGGGAGTTTTGCTCTATCTGAGCCTTTGCAAGGAGCCTGGCGCCTCCTGTTTCCTCTCACCGTGTGAGCTGCACACGGTGGTTCCATTCACTTTCTGCTATGTGGGAGCAGCCGGGGGCCCTTGCCAGATGCAGGTGCTGGCACCAGGCTTCTCACAGTGAGGCCAATAAACCTCTGTTCTTTGTAAACTTCCCAGCTTCAGGCACTCTTTGTAGCAACGCAAATGGACTAAGGCACAGGGTAATAAGAAAATAATGATGTAGCCCTCATAATAGCCCTATGACATTGGCACTGATATCTCTATTTTACAAGTAAGAAAACTGAGGCATGGGAATGTTAAGTTGAAAAAGGTGTGTGTGATACAACCCTTCCCTGCTGATTTCCTGTAGCTTCCAAAACTTTATCAGATTTCTCAAGACAAAGGTAAATATGACATTTGTTACTGAAGCACCAAATTTGGGTTCATTCCCCTAGCACAGCAAAGCTGAACACTGACGCTGAGACTGGCGGGAGAGAAAGTCAAGACACATATCACATAGCGCCACACAAGGAGAACTCAGCACTTTGCACCTGAGCTCCCTCCCAGCTTACAAGCATTGGGTGTTTAAAGGCAGGGAACAATACAGGAAAGCATAATTTTACAAGAAAATTGTAAAGCAACACATGCAGGATGTATTTTGGGTTGACCCAAAAGGCAGGATACATTGAAAGGAGAGAATACGGGTCATGGGGGGTAGACTCAGAGAATCTTTGATTTATAATTGGTTAGAGAAGCAAAGCTTTGTCTAAAACCTTGGGGTCAGCAGAAAGGAATGTTAAGGTTTGTCCTGTGGGTGTGACTTTCTCTGGGTCCCTCAGGAAGAAATTTAGTACAAAGAACAGCAGTCAGAGTTCGGACCTCAGCTCCCCCTCATCTGAGGTCTACATGACAATGAGCCCGCATGTCCTACCCAGTGTGGGTAAGGTTTTTGAAAAACCACTCAAAGACATATGTCAAAATGTTATCTTTAGTTTTTAAAGGGAACCAAACACCTTGACACTCTGCTTGGGTGGCTATTGTTTGAGTTTATTATTTCCGTTTGTTTAACAGATCATTTTTTTTTATTTTTTTAAGGCTAGCTAGGTACCTGGAATTGTCCTGGAAGGGACTCAAAGTACTTTTGTTTGTTTGTTTGAGGAGTGCCTGGCAGACCCCTGAGAGAAGTCTCTGCTATCTCATACTGTGGATAATTTTGCTGGAAGAAATATCAGTCCTGAGCTTCATGTGTGGGTTAATGTAGGGTAAAAAGCATATTCAGACACATGTCTGGGCACAGAAGACTTGAGATGACAACATTCATTAAGCGGCAAGCATAAGCCCTACCCAGAAAAGCTTAGGAGAGAGTCACACATATGAACTGCAATCAGGTGAATTGCTGCAAAACACAAAGGAAGTCCTCTAATTCATCAGGGATCTGAAGGAAAGTAACTCCAGAACCACTAGAAGACTCTTCAATGGGTACAAGCGCTCCAGAAGCATGAGAGCAATCGATCCCGATTCTCCTCCCCACGCTCGTGCTCTTCATTAACGTGATCCACATGAGCCTGGCTGTCACAAGGGAGTGGGATCTTTTGTTCTTTCCCTTTTCACAATTGCCCTTCTTCTGCTTTATCAAAGAAAGCATATTTCTCATTGCTTCCCAAACTAAAGATGGTCTATTGCTCAGGGTGTAAAAAATCTCCAAAGACAAAAGAAATGATTCAAAACACAGTGAACAGTCTTTATCACAATCATAACCAAAGAATCGGGCCGTTCGTCACTGGTGCACCCTCTGCATCAGACTCACCCCTTCCTTCCGCTAATGTCACACAACAGGCCTACGTTTCAGACTGCTGGATTTTTTGGACATGATCTTATAAAAGGTCTATGATAAATTGTTGTTGTTGCAAAACGGAACTATTCCTAATAATTATGTGATATAAGTAAACTAGAGCCTTCAGGCAATCCCCCCTCAAAAAAAAAAAAGGCACAAAACATTTTTGTTTTTTCAAATGAAGTTCTATTGGCGTATCCCCACACCCGCTTATTTACATGTTGTCTAGCTGCAGTCATACTGTACCAGCAGTGCTGAGTAGTTGAGACAGAGACCATCTGTTAGGCAAGGCCTATAGTTATTTGTTGGCCCCTTATAGAAAAAAAAAATCACCAGCCCTTGGTATAACACTTTTTCAAATCAGATGGTTTCAAATCCTTTCCCTCAACAAAAAGGAAGGAGGACTAAATGTGTGGTTTATGCTGAACACCTGTTTTCCTTCTGGGAATTTGCAATTTTGGCACATGCCAGGCAGGGGATGCTCAGAGGACCAGGCCCCAGTGTGAACCTGCAGTGTTGCATCTTTAAGGTCCTTCCCCACTGGACAACATTTCATGTTTCTTGCCACAGCTTCTAGAAAGAGTTCAGTACATCCTGTGAAATTCCACTAGGACAGGGCTCTCGGAAGCTTGAGCCCAGTTTCCTTATGCATTTTCCCCTTGCTGATTCTGCTTTGCATGCTTTCACTATTTTGTCATTAGCATAATAAATCCCAGTTGTGAGGATGACAGTCTGCTGATCCTGTGAGTTTTCCTCACCCATTCACACCAGCCAGACTGGAGCAGCTTATAATTCATGAAATACTTAGAAGGGTCTTGCCTTAGGAGTGGTGAATAATTAGCCCTAAACACTACTCTGTCCTAGGAAATAATTCTTAAAAGCAAGATCTGAAAGGAATTAAGGTATCTTCAAGCAACTTGACTGATTCCAACAGCAAAAATCAAGAATGTTTATAGGCATATAATATCAAGCACTTGGCAAGGTAAAATTTACAATGCCTGGCATCCAATCAAAAGTTACGAGGCATGCAAATACGCAGGAAAATAGTACCCATAAGTTAAGATAAATCAATAAATTAAACCCAACAGATGTCAGAATTAGCAGACAAGGACATTATAATAATTATTATCATAATATATTCCATATGTGCAAAAAAGTTAGACAAGGAAATATTAATAGGATCCAAATCAAACCTCTAGAAATAAAAATTATAAGGTCTGAGTTTAGAGAATTACATTGGATGGAATTAATGGCAGAAAACACATCATAGGAGAATCTACAATAGCATAGCAACAGTACCAGTCTGAAATGAAACAGAGGAAAAAGGATCAACTTATCAAGAGGATGCAAAATCCTAAATAACAGAGAAAAAACACATGAGGAAAAGCTGATAGAACTACAAGGACAAATAGACAATACCACAGTTACAGTTGGATGTTTCAATACTCTTCTGTTTATAATTGATGGAACAAGTAAACAAGAAAGGATATAGAATATAAGAAGGATAACTTGAAAATAATACCAAATAGCCTGACTAATTGACATCTGTGGAACATGCTACCCAAGGATAGCACAATATGCATATTCTTCAAGTATACTTGAAATATTGGCCAGGATAGACCATATTATGAGCCACTTAAAAAGTCTCAAGAAAGTTAAAATGTTTTAAACCATGGTAAATGTGTTCTCCAACCAAGATAAATTAAATTAGAAATCAGTAGCTGAAAGATCTCTTTGACTATCCTCACATATTTTGGAAGCTAAACACTTCCAAATGCCCTATACAACAAAGAATAACTCAGAAGGGAAGTTAGAAAGTATTCTAAGTGGAATGAAAATAAAAACGCAAAATATAAAAATGTGTGGGATGCTGATAAAGTGACACTTAAGGGGAAATTTTTAGCACTGAACACCTGTAGTAGAGAAGAATATGGTCTCAAGTCTACGACTTTGGCTTCCATCTTAAGAAACTAAAAATTGAAAACCAATTAAATACAAACAGGAAAGGAAGGAGAATAATAAAGATCATGATGGAAATTGATAAAACAGGAAACATAAAAAGAAGAGCCAATCAATACTACCAAAATCCAGGACCTTGAGAAGTCTGATAAAATTAATACTTTTACTCAGAGTGGTCAGTTAAGAAAACAGAATGCACAAATTACCAATACAAGAATTCTTACAAATTCTGCAGATAATAAAAAGATACTACAAAAATGTTGGGAACAATTTTATGTCAATAAATTCAACAATTAAGGTGAAATAAACAAGATGATTGAGAGACACAACTACCATAATTCCCCCAAAAAGAAATAGATCTAAGTTAAATGGCTCAATGTCTGTTAAAGAAAGCGAATTTGTTTAAAAATCTTTGCAATTAAGTTGCTCATGTCTGTTAGAGTTTCTCTTATAAATTGAGGCGCGTTCTGATTGGGTGCGTAAATAGAAATAGCATTTTGTTTGTAAGAAATAGTACACCCTATACACACTTGGATAAAATGAAGTTTTTTATATATATATATATTTTGAGTTGTGAAAGAGAGGAGTAAAGGTTGACTTCAAGGTATTTGATTTCATCATCTAGTAGAAAAGCATTGTCACTATCTAAAAATAGAAAAGGGACAGTGCAGTGAATTATGCAGTCCTTATGCTACTGTCTACAAGGATTACTGAGATTGCCTATAAGGGACAGGTGCAGTAGATTATCCCCGTAATCCAAGCCTCCACTTGGAGGCTGAGGCAGAAGGATCCCTTAAATCCAAGATCAGTCTGAGTAATATACTGAGATCCCCATCTCTTCCACAAGAAATGTATATATATGTGTATACACACACACACACACACACACACACACACACACACACACACGCACGCACACATACATATATACAGCTGGATGTGGTGGTGTCTGCCTGTAGTACTCGGGTCTTCAAGTGATAGGTCCCTGTTTGACATATATGACCAGAGAGCAACAAAGTGTAGAAGGTATTGAAAACCATGCAGCTGAAGGAGGCTCCTCAGAGAGTTAGTACAAACAGAGGTGAGAGCAAAGGGTTGGGTCTTGAGGTAACACTACACTAAGAGTCTTAGGGGGATGAAACAAAACCATTAAAGGAAATGTAAGAGAATTTACCAGTGACTTAGGAGGAAATACTACAGAGAGTGACACCTGAGAAGCCAAGCAGAGCAGGTTTATCAAATAAGCTTTTGTCAAATATTGATGATAGGTCAGTCATGATGAAGGTTGAGAAAAATTAGCAAAAATTATTTGACAAAAGCATTTCCAACAAGGCAAAAGTGACCTGTTATTAATAGAGGAATGTTTGATTGTGTGTGTGTGTAAGAGAGAAGGAAGCAAGAGAACGTAGGGACAATAGTGTAAACATTTTTTTCTTCAGAAGTTTTACTGTAAAGGCAGAAAAAATGAGCAGTCAGGTGAAGGTGAAAAAGACCAAAAGTGAATGTTAAGCGGAGATGATAAAAAGTATACTGTGATGATATGTTGATAAGAATAATCCTAAGGAATGAGAAAATTGATATAGGTGAAAGGTTTAAAAATTGATGGAGTGACATCTTTGAGTACGTGAAGATGATGGAGAGTCTTTAATAGAAGCATGGACAAGTCATCTGGGAAGCAGAGTAGATAAATCTGGATGATGGTATTTGGGTAAATATGGTGGTAAGAATCTGTAAAAACACTTTTCTCATACAAAATTTTCTATTTTTCTCAGTCTCAGGAAGAATGGGGACCAAAGACCCCATTCTTGTCAAGGGAAAACCCCTCCAGAAATTGGGAAAAACAGAGAAATAAGCTGAGCAAGGCAGAATAAAACAGTTTACCCAGCATATTTTTAAACTAGCAGATAAATTACTTGTCTGAGCAGTTCCTGCTTTTACTAGAAGCCTGGCCTGTAAGGGATCCAGCTTTTAAACACCCCTGTTGGGTCTGTAAACACTCTGAAGAACAATGGCCATGGAGGAAACTATGTGCAAGGCTTGGGAAGGAACATTAACCAGGCCGACTCCTGTCCAGTCAACAGTCAAAGCAAATACCCATTGCGGGGATTTGTATTATGGCCAGGATAGAGATCAAGGGAATAGCTCAAGCCCTGAAATATGGGCACAAGAGCTTGTATTTTAATCAAAGAGGGGAACACCAACAGGTGGAGCTAAGAGGAAAATTCTTCTCTTCCACTGGTTCTTCAGACGAGACCTGATACTGTGACATCTGCTCCACAGAGAAACTAGAGTGGTTTAACCTCCCCCAAGGAATATGTGTGTGTGAGCACAGGCAGGAGGCTGCCCCCACACAAGGCTCATGTTTGGGATTTCTCAAGGCTGCTCAGACCCTTAAAGTTAATGATTGTATATAGAATAAGGACTAACATGCTTACTTAGAGAAACTGCTGATGTTTTTACTCCCTTCCTCAGCTTACTCTTGGGGCTAAATGAGAAAATAAGCTTCAATAAAAGATGAGTGGAACAAACACTCCAGGCCACTTGCTGGAGCACCACAAGCTAGTGGTGGTCCCTTATGTTCCCACCTTTGAAAACTCTGTTCTGAATGTCCTGCCTCTTTGTCTTTCACTGCTTTTAACTTTGTGTGTGTTCAGTCTATAGCCACCAGTTCCATAGGTTTTAAAGGACCCTATCCCTGGGGTTGGAACCAACACTCAGTGAAATAGCAAACAATGTCTTTAGCTGAGCAAAAGCATGAGACAGAAAGTGTTAAAAATTTGCACACAGGAGTTAAGGGGGGAAAAATTGCCTATTAGAAAAAGTGAATAGATTGGGAAATCTAGTAATAAATAAGAAGCATTGAAAAAGAAATAGAGAACAACAAAAAGGAATTCATAGAAATTAACATATGACAGCAAAAACAAAAACCTCAATTGAAGAGCTGGAAAAAAAGTTGAGTAAATGTCCCAAAAGAAACATTGTAAAATAAGGAAGTCATTATAAAATAGAGAAAAAAATGACAAATGTAGAGAAGTCTAGTATCTAAATAACAGCAGTTCAGTAAATAAACAAGAAGGGAAATATAGAGGAAATTATTCAAAAATGAACAATACACAAATTCATTGAGATAATCTTCAATATCTCAATATTGAAAAAGAGATTAAAAAATGCTTCTGAGTTTCAAAAGCCCAATAGGTCAGAAGGGAGGAAAAGAATCCTGACAAAGCCCCATTGATACGATTTGAAAATTCAAGGATTACTGTCTTCAAGTTTTTATGGAGAATTGACTCTAAATTCACAATTATTTATTCTACTAATGTATCTGAAGACTATGAGGTGGTGCTAAACATATTTCCAGACTCGCAAGTATTCAAAAAATATTTCTGTTGTGCCCCTTTTCAAGAATCTATTAGAATATTTGCTCTAACAAAATGAGAGAATCATGAACAAAGTTTGGACAGTGCAGACACAGTATATACAGGAGGTGAACGATGACCTCAAATAATGGAGAGGAGAAATTCCAGGATGGGCACATTCATTTGGCAATCCACTCAGACTGCTGTGCCAGGCCAGAGAGCCATAGTAATAATGATTAAAAGAAAAATACAAAAACCTCAGAGTTACTAACATGTGCATACAATAGATATCGTCCCTGATTCCCTGTAATTGCCTATTAATTCTACTTCCCTTTCTACTCTGTTACCAGTTGCCACTATTCTCAACACAGCAGCCAACAGAATCCTTTAAGAAAAGCTGGTGTTTTGAAAAGATTAACAAAATTGATAAACCTTTGGACAACCTAACCA
>CAUYRH010150935.1:0-18163 GCA_963574655.1 Perodicticus potto
AGTCAGCACATGGGTTAGGGTAGATAGGAATTTATTGCAGTTTTAGTTTTTTTTTTTTGGCTGGGGCTGGGTTTGAACCCCCCACCTCTGGTATATAGGGCTGGCGCCCTACTCACTGAGCACAGGTGCTGCCCTTAATTAAATTATTTTTGAAAGACATTCAAAGCCCAGTAAGTAGATACTGTTTTTCCTCTCTCTCTCTTTTTTAATCTATTAGCTATTTAATTAGGTTCTTTTTAAGAAATTGAAAGCACCATTTTATGAGGGTAAGCTCCATTTGTCAGGGCAAACACACATCGCAGGTAGCCCTGGAGCTGAGGAATAGCCTTGATTTTCGGTAAAATTTGTGAGTCCACAGCTTTTTAATCAACTTTGCGTTGTTCTTTTATCTCGTATTTCTCTTTTTCTGTGGTGAAGATCTCACCTTCCTGATGTCTGGGCTTCCAGAGGTGCTTCTTCTTGAAATAAGCATCAGTAAGATGCTTCAGGATTTTACTATTACTGATGTCAATTTTTGTGGTGGTGGCAATGACAAATTTCTGGTGTGTCCTTCGTAGAGGAACTGGATTGAGGGACAGAGGTCCAGTCACAAGTAGCAAGCCACTGCCCAGTTGCCTTAGGAAAACCACTTTCTTGCCTCTGTGGCGCCCAGTGAGGATAATCAGAATGGTCCCAGGTGTGATGCTGGAGCGCAGTTTTCTCACATGCTGACTAAATGGTTTTTTGCCGTGGCTCAAAGTCTTTCGAGGCACATCTTCGGTGGGATAGTATCTAGGCATTTCGCAAAGTTTAACCACCTGAGTACCACCATTCTTGTCCCCACCAACTGGTTTTGTAACAGTTGTAAGGACCTTTGCCTTCTTTTTCTTTTCAATCTTGGGTTTGGCTGCTGTGTATTTCCTCTTATACATTGCCTTTCTTGAATACATGGCAGATCAGGAATATCTGCCTATTCCTCTGACCAGAGCAGGATTTTGGCTGTAGTGGGGTTTCCCCTTCTTGGCCTTAGGCCTCTTCTCTTTATTTTATTTATTTATTTATTTATTTTTTTTGTAGAGACAGAGTCTCACTTTATCGCCCTTGGTACAGTGCCTAACGTCACACAGCTCACAGCAACCTCCAACTCCTGGGTTTAGGCGATTCTCTTGCCTCAGCCTCCCAAGTAGCTGGGACTACAGGCACCCGCCACAATGCCCGGCTATTTTTCTGTTTTGCAGTTTGGCCGAGGCCGGGTTTGAACCCGCCACCCTCGGTATATGGGGCCGGTGCCCTACTTGCTGAGCCACAGGCGCCACCCAAGCCTCTTTTCTTTATTAACAGGTTTCTTCTGTTTAGAAACCGGCTTTTCAACTTTTTCACCCACCATCTTGCAAGACGGGAAAGAGCTTTACTCTTTTTTTTAAAAAATCAGCCTAACTTAAGTATGCCATGAATTTAAGTATAGGTTCCAGTGTGCTGTGAAATAAAAAAGGTTAAAAAGCACTGACTTAGAAGAACGGAGTGATTAAATGCTGAAGGAACAAAGCACTAAAGCTCTATTTTGTTAGCTAGGGTTTTAACTTTTGGAATATATGGACTTCCTTTAAAGTCCATGTCTTGTAAACTTAATTGACAAAGCCACAGTGTTGAGAGGTGGGACCTTTAAGAGGTGATTAGGTCTCATAGACCTAATATTAATAGATTAATGCCATTATCATGAGAGTGGATTAATTATCCTGGGAGTGGGTACCTGATAAAAAGGTTCCTGCCACCCTTTACGCTCCCTCTCTTTCTCTTCCCCACATCGCCTAACCCCACTCATGAATGTGTGCACACATAAATTACCAGTCTGTAGTATTTGGTTATAGCAAAACAAAACAGACTAAGACAACATGACTTAGAATTCTCTTGCTTTCTGGATAGCTGCTTTTCCTCAAGTAGATGAAGGATAAAGAGCTGCATTCCCTGGACAGAGGCAAGATAACAGAATAGAAAAAAAATGTGTGAATAAGACTCAGCAAAAACTGGAAATCTTATCAAGAAGTGCTCAGGAAATAGTATTTAGCTATAAAAAAGATGGAGACTTTACATCTTTTGTATTAACCTGGATAGAGGTGGAGAACATTCTTTTTTTCTTTTTCTTTTTCTTTTTTTTTGAGACAGAGCCTCAAGCTGTCACCCTGGATAGAGTGCTGTGGCCTCACAGCTCATAGCAACCTCCAATTCCTGGGCTCAAGCGAGTCTCCTGCCTCTGCCTCCCAAGTAGCTGGGACTACAGGCGCTCACCACAATGCCCAGCCATTTTTTGGTTGCAGCCATCATTGTTGTTTGGCAGGCCTGGGCTGGATTCGAATCCGGCAGCTCAGGTGTATGTGGCTGGCGCCTTAGCCCATTGAGCCACAGGCACCGAGCCAGAACATTCTTTTTAATAAAGAATCACAAGGGGGGCGCCTGTGGCTCAAAGGGGGAGGGCGCTGGCCCCATATAGCGGAGGTGGTGGGTTCAACTGGCCCCAGCCAAAAACTGCAAAACAAAAAAAAAAGTATCACAACAATGTCCAAGAAAGTATCCCATATACTTAATACTAATATGAAGCCAGAAGATGCTCACACAAGAGAAAAATTCAATTTAATTCAAGTTAGGGGGAGAGGGAAGGAGGAAGGAGGGAGAGGGGAGAAGGGAGAGGGATTGGTGAGCTCTCACCTAATGGGCACAATGTAAGGGTACTTGGCACACCTCCTGGGTGAGGGGCACACAATAGGGACCTTACTGTTGGTGGAATTTCTTTCTGCAGTAGGTCCTTGGTCTTACAGATTTGAAGAATGGACCATAGAGATCAGTGATAAGATAGGATTTATTAGATAGAAAGGAAGGAAAAGCACCAGAGTCTCTGGTGGGGAGTGGGGGACCCAAGTGGGAAGTCCCCCACCATGGGTCTTTTTGTCTAGGGGTTTTATTCTGTTTTGTAAATAGGGAGATCTTGAGAATTACATTTGATGGGAATTGGCACTTCAATGTTGATTAGCAAATGAATGCATGTATTAACAAATGAATGTAGTCCTTTCCAGCTCAGGTCAAAAAGGCAGGAAATCTACTCCAGAAGAGGACCAGTTTAACATGAAATACTGGAAAAACTGCTTTTCTCCTGTCTAGCTTGTATTCAGAGAATGCAGTTGAGAGAAAAAGTCTGTTTGCTTAGACCTGGAGAAAGGAGCCATCATCCAACCCTGAAGCGGGGGAACCCTGTATCATTACCTAACAAATGCAAGCATTGTAACCTAATTGTTTGTACCTTCATACTAATCTGAAATTTAAAAAAAGAAGTAGTCAGGAAATCAAGTTCCTATGAATCTGCAGACATTTTGGAAGGGCTTGGAATTTCTCACAAGGGTGGGAGAGGCTTGAGTAGATCTTCTCCAAATGTAAAGAAAAGATGCAAAATACAATTACAGCCTTCCTCAAATGGATTCCATGAAATCATTAGACTGCAGTGTGCTCTGGGCATTGATTGTATGCAATGAATTAACTTCTTTCCTGTAACTGTTGTCTCAGAAGTACCTTCTAGAATGGTACTTGCTATCAACTCTCCTTGGGAGAATTGAGAACAGAGCCACTCAAATTATCTTCTATGTTTTGGGATTCAGATGCAGAACCCCTGTTGAGACATCAGGCTTTTTAAAACCCAAGTAAGGTGTCTTCTGATAGAGTCAGAACAGTTTTTAGGGAAAAACTTTGGTGGTGTGCACCAGGCCCTGGCTGGTGGAGAGTCCTGGTTGTAGCCATCAGGAGCCTCTGATCACACAGTTTCAAAGTTAGAAGACATCTTGAGAGTCATGGAATCCAATCCCCTGGTAGTTTTGTTTGTTTGTTTGTTTTTTAGACAAGAGTCTTACTCTGTCGCCCATGGGTAGAGTGCTGTGGCATCATGATAGCTCACAGCAACCTCAAACTCAGGCGAAAGCAATCCCCTTGGCTCAGCCTCCCAAGTTGCTGGGACCACAGGTACCTGCCATGATGCCCAGCTAGTTTTTCTATTTTTTAGTAGAAATGGGGTCTTGCTCTTGCTCAACCCAGTCTTGGACTCATGAGCTTAAGCAATTTACCTGCCATGGTCTCCCAGAGTGCTAGGATTACAGGTATGAGCCACTGCAGCTGGCCACCTTATTTTTTTTAATTGTGAAAGTGAAGCTCAGAGAGTTGGTTAGACAGCAGAGCTGAAAGTAGAACTTTTTTTGACTCTAAGCCTTTTTTTTTCTTTTTTGACTCCTCAGAGAAATAATTCCATTACTTGTTGTGGTAGATTGTGTTACTATTCCCCAAATATTTTTTTTCTTCCATTCCTTCAGTGCTCCTGTAGTTCCTGATCTTACTTTTCCTTTTCTCTCCACAGCCTAAGTGTGAAAGGTTCCTGACCCAAAGATAAAAGATTATTCTGAGGCCAAAAGAAGGCAGAGTCTTGGTTTGTACAATTAAAGTGGCTTTTATTTCACCTGGGTGCAGGTGGGGTGCGATTCCGACCGGGAAGAAATCTACACGTGGGCTATGGTACATGGGGATTTTAAAGGGTTAGAGAGACTGGGATTGGTCCGTCCACCTCTTCCTGGGAGAGACATACACTCCATTCTGCCTGGGTGGGTCAGTAATCTTATTCTATCAAAGTATATACAACATGGTACAGAGCTATGATAGGCATGTAGTGTGAATGAGAAATACTTTTTTCTTGTCTTAAACCAGGAAGTTTTGGAGTTGTTTGTTACTACAGACAACTTAGCTTATCCCAACTACTTGCGAGTGAGGGTCTATGTGGAAACTATTTCTCTTGTAGCTACTCAGAATGTTGCTACAAGTTTATTTTCTGAGTCTGGGTTGCATGAGCAGTGTCTGAACAGATCTAATCAACCTGGATAAATGGAACATCAGAGCCAGGAATTCAGAAAACTGACAGTGACCTTGAGGCTGTTGGGGTCTCAGGGAATCTTGCCCATTCCCCCTAGGTTGATTTGCTGAGAAGATCAACTCACAGTTATGGTAGATTAATAAGAGAAAGATTTATTTCCAAATACCATGCTCATGGGGGGAACCACAAGAATAATTTCCCAAAGTTCCAGTGATAGTAAGTGGCTTTTAAAGATGCCTTTTAGAAGGGAGGGGGAAGAGAAACTGGAAAGTATACATGTAGCAAGTGGTTGCTAGGGGGGACAGGTAGATGGAGGGAAACAGATTCATTAGTAAATTAACCTGAAAGATAGGTATTATGCTTCAAATGACCTTAGGGCCAGGTCTATTGCATGTGATAAGGAGTCTAGCAGCCCTTTAAGATTTAGGCAGATAGAGGAAAGTCTTCCTTCAAAGTTCCCTGATTGGGCGGGCCTGTGGCTCAAGGAGTAAGGCGCTGGCTCCACATACCAGAGGTGGTAGGTTCAAACCTGGCCCCAACCAAAAAAAAAAAACTACAAAGTTCCCTGATTATGAATAGCCTTTAATTCAAAATAATCTTTATACCAAGGAATCATATTTTGGGGTGAAATTTCCTTAACTCCTTTAAGACTTTTCCTGACCATCTCTTTCTCCACTAGAGAGGAAGCAAGGGAGAGAAATGGGAGGGCGAGGAGAGGAGGGGGAGGGGAAGGGGGGCCAGGCCAAGAAAGGGACATGAGAGATTGAAGATATACAAAATTTCCTGACTTCATACTTTTGTATAGGGCCAGAGGGAACTTCTGAGTTGGTGGCTTTTGGACTAGATCCTGAATGTTAAATTTTGGTTTCTGTCTTAGCAGTGCAAAACAAGGTCTTCATTCTATATTGCTGATTTTTTCGTAATCAAATGTTAAATTATTGAAGCAATTGAATTAGGGTAATCATTGGTGATTATCACATATGTCATTGATGTCACCCATTGTAAATCATTAGACTCAGACTAAAGTGAGGTAATGGCAGCCCCAGAATTGGATTATGTCACTAGAGAGTCACTCTAGCTTAATATATTGTTTACCTGCCCTGTGATTTACACACCCTCCAGAAGCAAATCCTAAGCCCTTGATTTAGGTTAAATATTATTATTAGTTTTTAGAGATGAGATCTTGCCATGTTGCCACAGGTGGCCTTGAACTCATAGGCTCAAGTGATCCTCCCGAGTGTCTGGGACGATATGGGTGGTATATGCCACCACACCCATCTTTAAATATTATTTTGAGCTTTTTAGATTTTTGTGTTTCCCTTGATAGAGTCATTTACCTCAGGGCATTGCCAAAGTCAGAGGGAAATTCATTTTCATCACCATAACCTCAAAACATCCGTTCACTAAATGTTCTTCGTATCTTAAAACCCAAAGTGTGTATACTTTATAAAGCAGTGAGTAACCTTTTTTAAAAAGCCCTGAATAAAATTTGTATGAACAAAAAAAGCCTTCTTAAAATGAATTTTATATTTGGCACTTCAAGGACAAAAAAGATAGCAAGTAATTAAAACCGATTGAAGCAACCTTTGTGTTTCAAATATTGATATCTAATGACTAACAGTCAAGACAAAAACTATTTCACGTCAGCACAAGGCAGGCAGCCATAAAACTTCTCTGAAGTAACTGCATGAGAAACAAGATGTTTTGTTTATACATTTTTTTTTTTTCAGACAGAGCCTCAAGCTGTAACCCTGGATAGAGTGCTGTGGCATCACAGCTCACAGCAACCTCCAATTTCTGGGCTCAAGCGAGTCTCTTGCCTCCGCCTCCCAAGTAGCTGGGACTACAGGCGCTCACCACAGTGCCTGGCCATTTTTTGGTTGCAGTCGTCATTGTTGTTTGGTGGGCCCGGGCTGCATTCAAACCCGCCAGCTCAGGTGTACATGGCTGGCACCTTAGCCCATTGAGCCACAGGCGCTGAGCCTTGTTTATACATTTTAAAAAGTTCACGAAGACTCCATTATATGGGAATGTTAAATGTAACCCAAGTGACAACTTTATTCTAACATATACCATGTCTGATCTTGCCTGACCCAGAACAGCCCAACTATGGACACTGCTTTTTTCATAAATATTTGGATTAGAGACTCTTCATTTAGTCTTTTTGTTTTTTTTTGAGGCAGAGTCTCACTATGTCGCCCTCAGTAGAGTGCAGTAGCGTCACAGCTCACAGCAACCTCTAACTCTTGGACTTAAGCAATTCTCTTGCCTCAGCCTCCCAAGTAGCTGGAACTATAGGTGCCCACCACATCTGGCTATTTTTTAGTTGCAGCTATCATTGTTGTTTAGCAGGCCCGGGCCAGGCTTGAACCCGCCAGCTTAGGTGTATGTGGCCAGTGCCCTACTCACTGAGCTATGGGCGCCGAGCCTCCATTTATTCTTCTTATTAACACAGCACGCTGCTGTTCAGATGGAGTGGTCCTCATGTCCCAATAGGTGCCATCATGAACTACCACCACAGCACCAGACCCAGGGGGCTGATGAACGAATGACTGCCCACTGTTCTTTCTTCATTCACATGTTCACATTTCCTACTGCCTCTGTGAGCTGCATTTTTTTTTTTATTTGCTGTGTTTGGTCCAAGCACTGCTGAAGTTACTTGGGTAAGAGGCATTGTAGTGGTTAAAAGCATGTATTCTGGGGCCAGACTCACCAGCTTCAAATTGGGCTCTGCCACTTACTAGTTGTGTGACCTTAGGAAGCTTCTTAATCTTTTTTTTTTTTTTTTTTTTTGAGACAAAGTCTCATTTTGTCACCCTTGGTAGAGTGCCGTGGAGTCACAGCTCACAGCAACTTCCAGCTCTTGGGCTTAGGCGATTCTCTTGCCTCAGCCTCCCTAGTAGCTGGGAGTACAGGCACCCGCCACAACGCCCGGCTATATTTTTGTTGCAGTTTGACTGGGGCTGGGTTTGAACCTACCACCCTCAGCATATGGGGCCAGCACCCTACTCACTGAGACACAGGCGCCACCCCAAATAAATTTTTTTTTTTTTTTTGCAGTTTTTGGCTGGGGCTTGGTTTGAACCCACCACCTCCAGTATATGGGGCCAGCGCCCTGCTCCTTTGAGCCACAGGCACCGCCCTCCTTAATCTTTATGTGCCTCAGTTTCCTCATCTGTAAAATGGGGTGATAACAGCAGCACCTACTGACAAGATTGTTGTCAGGGCTAAATGAGTTGGGCATATCAAGGGCATGGAACATGTTTCTGGCTCATAGTAAATGCCACATAAATATGCCGTGACTATTGCCTCTGGTTGTTACAGTTGCTATGATTTGGAATTGCATCTGTCAGGAGAGAGTTTATCTGGTTTATCAGGACACTCAGTTGCCAAGATACCTAGAAAGCCCACCACAGGAACTAATTTGAGGCCCTAACCTTCCAAGAGGCATCTGAGGAGGCCATAGTCTTTGGGGGCAATTTCATTAAACATTGTTCGCTGAGAGGGGCATAGCAGCCCCAGGTTGGTAATGTTTCCCTTCACCTGAGTGAGGCCAGGGCAGGCCTGGAAGTTGCTGACATGGATGCAAAGATGGGCAATTAACTGGTGGCAGTAGCCAGGCTCCTGGAAGGACATAAGGATGGGTTTCGGCATTATTTCTTATATCAACAAAACATCTCGTACGTGCAGTTTGGGGTTAAGAGGGTTTTTTCTAAAACCATATGCTGTGCTAAAGACCTTAACCAAAGGTTTAGTCCTGTACGGGCCCTGAGACATCTGAATGAGGATTTCAGAATCCCCAGCCCCACAAGGAAATAGGGATCTGGAATTGGTCTAGCTGTCTAAGCCTGCTGCCTGAGATGCTTGACAGGGTGACCCTGGGCCCCAGCATTTCCCATGAAGCTGCAGCCTCCCTGCCACACTGTGGTTGCCTGCTTATTCAGTAACCATTCTTCTTTTTCCTTTGCTTTCCTCACACTAGAGAAATAAAAAAGTTAAAGACTACTTGCTTTTGTGGGCAGTCATGCGACACAGCTCTGGCCAGTGAGACACAGAACTCTTCTGAGAAATATTTTTCCCCTCCTTTTTGTCTTCAGGCCAGTTATGTGAGGATGTCATGCTTATAGCTGTGGCAAATATTTTGTGAACATTAGGTATTATAATATTTCCAAGGGCAAAAAAAGCCAATATGTTGAAGAATGATAGAGAAGAAGGATGAAAAAAGCCTACAATTTCAATGACATTATTGAGCTGCTTAACAAATTCTAGGACTGCTTATCTCTGGATTGTACTCAGTAAATAATGCTCCTAAGGTTTAAACCGCTGTTAGTTATTTCTCTGTTATTTATAGCCAGAAGCATTCCCAAATGATACCTGAACTCCCACCTTGTGTGTCTAGCCTAAACTCCTGAATTGGACCCTTGTTTGACCAGGCTTGGAGTCTTCCTGGCTCTTATATTTTTCTCTCTCTCCACGATGCTGGACTTGACTATTCTCAACCACCGGCCAAGATCCAGAACACTTCACTTCTACACACTAGTATGCAGAATCTGGCCAGAGATTCTGACCAAGGGGTCCCATTCACTAATTTGCATCCCTTCTGTGTTGATGTCCATTGAAACCCAAGGCTTCCCCTATAATTTCGTTTTTTCTTTGTGAGACAGAATCTCACTCCATCACCCTGGGTAGAGTGCTGTGGTATCATCATAGTTCACAGCAACCGCAAACTCTTGGGCTCAAGTGATCCTCTTGCCTCAGCCTTCTGAGTAGCTGGGACTACAGGCATGGGCCACCATACCTGATTAGTTTTTCTTTCTTTTTGTTTTGTTTTTTTTTAGTAGAGACAGGGTCTCACTCTTGCTCAGGCTGGTCTCAAACTCCTGAGCTCAAGCAATTCACCCACCTCGGCCTCCTAGACTGCTGGGATTACAGCTGTGAGCCCCCACAGCTGGCCTAGCTCCCCTATAATTTTGAAAGTAGCACTGTTCTCTTTGTGCTTCTACTTTCCGTGTACAAATGGCTTGCGCTGCCATTTACCTATTTTGAAAGTAAATTTTAAATCTAGAGACAAAATAAAAATTATAGTGTACACCTTAAAGACATTATTTACAACATTAGGGATATTTCTCTAAATACCCGTGGTGTCTCATTAATTTTGAGGTTTGCTGAGTATAACGAAAATGTCTCTGGAACCAGTCTTTTTTTGGAGACAGTTTCATATAATCACCCTGGGGTTGAGTGCCATGGAGTCATAGTTCACAGCAACCTTAAATTCTTGGGCTCAAGTGATTCTCTTGCCTCAGCCTACCAAGTAGCTAGGACTACAAGCTCCACAACTCCCAGCTATTTTTTAGAGACAGGGTCTTGCTCTTGCTCAGGCTGGTCTTGAACTCCTGAACTCAAGCAGTCCACCCACCTCGGCCTCCCAGAGTGCCACCACTCCTGGCCAGGAGCCAGTCTTAATTGGAAAAAAAAAAAACAAACCCACATTCATATCCCCTTAGGGTTGTTTAACACACCAGAAATAAATTACAAAAAGGAGGAAAAAAGCACTAAATAGTAATTCTGCCCAGCTGTAAACCTTACTTTGTATGTGAATTAAGTCTTTGATCCCTAAAAATCCATTTTGCTTTTGGACAAGTTCCAGATTCATTGCCTTCTTGGGGAAGCAATGGTGCCAGGGACAAAATGACTGTTGAGAGTAAAGGTTTCTCTTACAGTGGTGCTCATCCAAGAATGCAGCTTGAGGAACAGGGGTGAGGAGGGGGCATGAGCTCAGTGTTCCCACTCTCTGGCGTAAGGTGGTGCCTTACCCCCCTCTCACCTTTTTTTTTTTTTTTTTGAGACAGAGTCTCATTTTGTGGCCCTCGGTAGAGTGCTATTGAGTCATAGCTCACAGCAACCTCAAACTCTTGGGCTCAAGTGATCCTCTTGCCTCAGCCTCCCAAGTAGCTGGGACTACAGGCGCCTGCTACAACAATGCATGGCTATTTTTAGATACAAGGTTTCGCTCTGGCTGAGGCTGGTGTGGAACCTGTGAGCTCAGGCAATCCACCCGCCTCGGCCTCCCAGGCCTTACCCCTTTTCAATTGACTCTGTTGCTTCTCTCTGCCATCTTAAGAAACACAGTCCTTGTCTCTTTCCATGATGCGTGGATTTATCTTTGTAACTCTGCAAGGAAAAGCCATGGCAGTCCTGCTGAGTAAACTTTGCTTGAAGTGGTAAGGCTTTTAGCATGTAGTCAGTTACATTCTTATATAACAGTGGTTCTCGACCTGTGGGTTGTGACCCCTTTTTAACAATGAAAGTACATTGTGGCATTAGGAAGGTTGAGAACCACTGTTATATAAGCTTATCTGTTTCTGGTATCTGAGCTACCTGTGTGCCAACTACGGCCCCCAGATGTGTTGAGAGCCAAAGTCGGTAGAGGGCACTGAAAGGAGAAAACTTTTAAAAAGCAGTTTCTAGATAATTGTAAAAGACACTTAAAACAACAATTTTAAAAGAATCATAGTGAATTACATTCACAATGCTGTGTAACCATCACCACTATCTATGCCTAAAACTTTTCCATCATCACCAACATAAACTCTGTACCCATTAAACAATTCCTTACTTCTCCCTTTCCTGAGCCTCTTGTAACCATTTTCTGTTTTTATGAATTTGCCTATTCTAGATATTTACTACGTTTTGTTTATCCATTCATTAGTTGATGTACATTTGGGTTGTTTCCACATTTTGGCTATTGTGAATAATGCTGCTGTGCACATTGGTGTACTGAGAGACCGTGAGGCACAGGGCCTGGGCGGCGCCATCTTAACCGATGGCGGCAATTTCGAGTACCATAGCGCAGCTCAGTTCCCAGAT
This sequence comes from Perodicticus potto, assembly GCA_963574655.1. NCBI lineage: Eukaryota > Metazoa > Chordata > Mammalia > Primates > Lorisidae > Perodicticus > Perodicticus potto. The sequence goes on from CAUYRH010150935.1 coordinate 11,744, forward strand.
AAGCTATAAAAATCACAAGCGGCCAACTCCCCTGGCCAAAGCCAATCGGCTTACAGGAGTCCTAATAAGGTATGGAAACAGGGCCCAGCCAATCAGGAGCCGCCCCTTTGTTCCCATACCCTGACTCCATACCTTAAGCTCATACCCTAACCTCATAAATACCTGACCCACCCTATCGTCAGGGCTCTTTCAGGGACATGCTGGTGCTTGAATAATAAAAACTCTTGTTCTTGCATCAGATTCGGCTCCCTGGGGGTCTGTGGGGACGGGTACTCTGGGCACAACAGAACAGTTGGGTTTCCTGCTTTCTTTTGGACATATACCTGGGAGTCAGATTGCTAGATCACCGTATAGACATGGTATCAGTAGTACCGACAAAGGCAGTAGGGATTTGCAAAGATGGGATATGTAGCCACGTCCAGAGAGCTGAGGCAAGGGTCAAGTGAAGGATCAGACCAAGTACAAGAACAGTTGGAAAAGATGGACTATGTGCAATTCAATCAGGCCAGTGGTGAGGGCAGAAACTTTAGGAGCCCAGTGAAGTGTCCCTTTATTGAAAGACCACAGGTTTTCCAGGGAGGGCAGGCCAGAGAAGACAGACAGGGAGACTGAGCAGCCAGGAAGGCGACAGGGAACAGGGGGGCACCACTGACTCTGGTGGACGTGGCAGGAGGACTAGCTCCTGGTCAAATGCTGGCTGTGTAGTGAAGAACCAGAGAATAAACAGGAACCTAGTGGCTGGGCAGAGTAGGGATCAGGGGCCAAACAAGCCATCCAGGAAGCAGTATGGGCCCTGGCAACCAAAACACCTTGATCTTGTGGGAATTTTTCCTAACCTAGAAAGCCTCTTGTATCCGTCCTACTGATACAAGGAGAAAACCCCTGATGCTCTTGGTTCTCAGAGGAGGGTACTGAGATATATAGTGGTTGGGTGCAGTGGCTCACACCTATAATCCTAGCACTCTGGGAGGCTAAGGCGAATGGATCACCTGAGCTCAGGAGTTCGAGACCAGCCTGGGCTAGAATGAGATCTCTAAAAATGGGCGTTGTGGCAGGCACCTATAGTCCCAGCTACTTGGGAGGCTGAGGCAAGAGAATTGCTCAAGCCCAAGATTTTGAGGTTGCTGTGAGCTATGATACCACGGCCCTCTACCAAGGGTGACAAAGTGAGACTCTGTCTCAAAAATAAAAAAAAAGAAAGGTGATACATAGTAAGGACAGATGGGCGGCGCCTGTGGCTCAGTTGGTAAGGCGCCGGCCCCATATACTGAGGGTGGCAGGTTCAAACCTGGCCTCAGCCAAACTGCAAAAAAAAAAAAACAAAAAAAACAAACAAAAAAAACATAGTAAGGACAGATCCTGACCCAAGCATACACATGTGAATCTCTGAAGCAATTCCCTTTTGGAGACCAAAATGAGCAGCTAAAGCCTCAAGATGACCCATCATCCTGGACTATAATATGAACAACTACTACAGAACAGCACAGTTTTCTTACATGTTACACCTGACGACAAATATATCGCACATGTACCAAGAAACATTTTTCATTATGAGGCCAAAAAACACATATTAAATTCTACGTGATGACTAATTCCCCACTTAGCTGGCTTAAAAATAACTGCAAAGGCCATTCAAGGCCACCGCAGTTAGTAATTCCATGAGGGTACAAACCAGGTGGCATCCTAATCCCCCTGACCTACAGCCTGCTGGGAAGGGAGTTTACACCTCATTTTTAGGTTTATCCCTAAAGGTCATCTAGTGAAGACAGCCAGGAGAACAGCTGCCTGGGACACATCCAGGGTAGATGAGCTCTTTGCCCAGGATCATGCAGCTATACACTCTTGGGCTCACCAAATGAGGATGTATAAATCTTGAATGGTACAAAACCTACTTAGATGGAAATTCCAGATGTTTTTTTCAAAGGGGCCTTCTAGACAAATTCATTCTGGGGTGAAAAGTTGCAAAGGACAATCCAGCCCAATCTGGGAGCCTTCATTGAGACTAATTTATGCTAAAATAACATCCAGATGTAATTAGAAAGGTTCTCTCCTCTGCCATATTCCTGCCAGATAGAATTGCACCACTGCTGTCCAGAAAGCACACAGGCATTGCTTTGAATTTGCAAAATGCACTCTGGGAGGGGAATCCACATTATGAGAGAATTTCGTTCATATTCTTTAGAGTCCTTTCCCCTAAGCATTCTAAAATAGTAATAAGTCCAATTGTAGTAATTTGGACTCTGAGAAAATCCTGTTTTCCAGCTTCTGATGTGTTTGTTTAGGCCAGCCCCTTTCTCTGGTGGGTTCTCCCACCCTCTCCATTTGTACAAATTGGAAACTTCTTGAGGTTCAAAGATGCCTTTTACGAAACTCTCTCTGGGATTGCTCGTTGCTCCCAGGGAAGCCCCTGCTTCCTCTGAAAACCTAATGGCAGTTCCGTATTCTGTTTTATCTGTGTATCTTTAAACCTCTCCTCCCATGTGGTAAACTTTTGAGGACACATATTTTTCTTCATTATCTCCTTTTCCCAGTATATACTGCACTGAAGAGACATGCAATAGATATTTAGAGAAATAATGAATAAACTCATGAACATATGAGCAAATTATATTTAGTGTAACTTTTGAAATCCCTAGTTCATAAAATGGGATCTGTCAGTATATTTAGAGGAAGTGTTTCGAAATATCTGATTTAAATTCCCAGCGTTTCAATATATCGATTTTTTTCTTGTCTTAGTAGCAAAAACACCATCTGCTATGTATTTACTTAACTAATTAATTCAATGATTGATGAAGTCCTAAGTGTCTCTGCAGCTCCTCCTTCAGGCTGGCTACCTCCCATTCTTTTCCCCCTCCTTTCCTACTCCCATGCCTTAGTTTTCTCCGCTGTGAAATAGGTCAGTGTATTACCTCACTGGGTAGTTGCTGTGAGGACAAAATAATTGGTGCTGTGGAGGTGTTTGGAAAAGTGAATAAGTGCCGGGTGGCACCTGTGGCTCAGTAGGTAGGGCGCCGGCCCCATATACCGAGGGTGGTGGGTTCAAACCCGGCCTCAGCCAAACTGCAACAAAAAAAATAGCCAGGTGTTGTGGCAGGCACCTGTAGTCCCAGCTACTCGGGAGGCTGAGGCAAGAGAATCGCCTAAGCCCAGGAGCTGGAGGTTGCTGTGAGCTGTAATGCCATGGCACTCTACCAAGGGCGATAACGTGAGACTCTGTCTCTACAAAAAAAAAAAAAAAAAAAAAGAAAGTGAATAAGTGCCAAAGTGGTACTGGACTATGAACTTTTCAGCGCACTGCTAGCATGACACATTTGACTGGAGAAGACAGTGCCATAGAACAAGTTCTTTGTCCTAATGAGCTCTTGGGGAGGTCGTGTGCCTCAAGAGTCAAGGGAGGAACAGGCAGAGAGCAGGACTAAGAAAATTTCTCCCATTAATCATGGTACTGAGAACAAAGCTCTCTGGTATACCCTCTTATCAAAATAGCACACCTACCCTCCAAAGCAGACAATCCCTAACACACACAGTGTGTTATTATTTCAGGAGTCACAGGAGTTACCTTCCAGAACAAGAAAGCCTATTTAAAAATGAGTAATGTGCATTTCTTTCTGGAAAGAACAAATCAATACCCCTCAGTGGGCCCAGTGCCATACACCAGTCTCCACACAGTACTTTGCCTTAATCGAGAAGGGGGGATGGAAACACCTGCTTTTCCCCCCTCCTCCGACTCACCCGTTTTGCCACAGTAGGAGCACTTCTTATCTTTCTCCCCTTAGTGGCCATGTTGAAGATGAAAAAAGTTCATCTCTCCCGTGCTCCCCACAGCACATTATTCGTTTCACTTGTGCTGGACACACACACACACACACACATATATATATATATAGAGAGAGAGAGAGAGAGAGAGACAGAGTCTCACCATGTTGCCCTTGGTAGACTGCTGTGGAGTCACAGCTCACAGCAACCTCAAACTCTTGGGTTTAAGCAATTCTCTTGCCTCAGCCCCCCAAGTACCTGGGACTACAGGCGCCCACCACAACGCCTGGCTATTTTTTGGTCGTCGTTGTCGTTGTTTGGCAGGCCCGGGCTGGGTTCGAACTTCGAACTCGCCAGCTCTGGTGTTTGTGGCTGGTGCCCTAGCCACTGAACTATAGGCACTGAGCCCACACATTCTCTTCTGACCACCAAGTGCACTTGGGGTTCAGATTACTCAGAGAGGTATAGTTGTCCATTTTGTAGATTCAACTACAATCCCTTGGCAGTTCAACAGATAATTATTTTTAGGTTAATATTTTTGAGAGTCTATGTACTAGACACTGTGCTAAGCACTTTCCATAAATTGTGTCTTTTTTTTTTTTTAAAGACTGAGTCTTATTTTGTCACCCTTGGTAGAGTGCTGTGGCGTCACAGTTCACAGCAACCTCCAGCTCTTAGGCTTAGGCGATTCTCTTGCCCTCAGCCTCCTGAGTAGCAAATTGTGTCTTTTAATTCTTTCATTTTATAAACAAGGGGACTGATATCAGAGAGGTTAAGTTGTAAGTGTGCCCAAAGCCACACGCTTAGGGGTACAGCTGAGTTTTGAACCCAGGTCTGTGTGGCTTCTGAACCCTTGCTTTTAACCATTGGGCTCTATCAGTCATACACTGTGTGCTAAGCCCTGTGTTAAATGCTAGGGACCCAGGAACGAATCAGATTTGCTCCTTGCCACTCCTCTTCCCCCAGCAAGTGTGAGAGACTGGCATACTATCTTGCCAATCTTACCTACCTTTCATTTAAAGTTCAGTGGACTGAGTTGCACTGTGAGGTACAAACTGCAGCGCCCCAGTGTTTAAGATCTTGCCCAAAGTCGAGTTAGTAGGTGACAAAGTGGGAATTCAAATGCAGGCAATCTGACTCCACAGTCCACACGCCTAACTACTGTGCCATATTCCTCCCTGCAAATATTTGTAAGCAGATATTCACTAAAGGCGTGGTAACGTTTTTTCACAGAGGTTAGTAAATGCATAGTGTAATAACCATTGCTTGGGTCAAGCAGGCAGGGACACCAGATTTGGAACTTAAATAATGCCACCAAGGGAGGTGGCCTCCATGCAGGAGGCCTCAAAGAGCAGAAGAGTGTATCTGTGTCCATCATGCACATTTCCACATGCTGGTCTTATTCGAAGTGACCCAGTAGCCCCTACATGGCATAACAGGCTTCCCAAACCAGTGGGTTTTTTGTTGTTACTTGTTTGCTGCTTTTCACTTTTTTTTTTTTTTTTTGCTGTTTTTGGCCGGGGCTGGGTTTGAACCCGCCACTTCCGGCATATGGGGCCAGCACCCTACTCCTTTGAGCCACAGGCACTGCCCTGTTTTTCACTTTTTATTGTTGTTTTACTTACATATTGTAAAGTGCACTAATCTTAAGTGTAAGTTTGATGAATTCTTTTTCTTTTGAGACAGAGTCTCACTCTGTCTCCCTGGCTCGAGTGCTGTGGCGTCACAGCTTACAGCAACCTCAAACTACTGAGCTCAAGCAATCCTCTTGTCTCAGCCTCCTGAGTAGCTGGGACTACAGGTGCCTGCCACCATGCCTAGGTATTTTCTCCATTTTTAGCAGAGACAAGGTCTCACTTTTGCTCAGGCTGGTCTTGAACTCTTGAGCTCAAGCAATCCACCTGCCTTGGCCTCCCACGGTGCTAGGATTACAGGCATGAGCCACCATGCGCGGCTAGCTTGATGAATTTTTTCATAGATAGCTATATACCCACATAAACACACCACTCAGGGTAAGATATAAATTAGTAATTCCCAGTTAGGTCCCTATATTTTGCCTGAGATAATCAGTATTCTGATCTCTGTCACCTCTATGGTTGGTTTTGCCAGTTCCTAAATTTCACATAAAAAAATCATACACAGGGCAGCGCCTGTGGCTCAAAGGAGTAGGGCGCCGGCCCCATATGCCGGAGGTAGTGGGTTCAAACCCAGCCCTGGCCAAAATCTGCAAAAAAAAAAAAAAAATCATACACAGTATGTATTCTTTTGTGTCCAGCTCAACAAAATGTCTCTAAGATTCCTTTCTGTGATTATGTGTAGCAGTAGTCAATTCTTTTCAGGGCTATCTCATTTCCAATTGTATTAACATACTTCGATTTATTCTTCCATTTTAATGTTCATGGACATTTGAGTTGTTTCTAGTCTTTGGGTATTATAAATAAATAAAAGTACTATAAGCATTCTTTCACATGTCTTTGGTGGACACGTGCTCTCATTCATTTGCGTATATACCAAGGAATTGTCAACCCAAAAGATATACATACACACAGTATGACAATTCCTTGGTATATACTCAAATGAATGAGAGCACGTGTCCACTAAAGACACGTGCTCATATATATATATATATATATATATATATATATATATATATATATATAGCTT
>CAUYRH010150937.1:0-33817 GCA_963574655.1 Perodicticus potto
ACAGGCACATGGCCTACAGATACATGAAAAAATGCTCACCATCCTTAATCATCAGGGAAATGCAAATCAAAACTACTTTGAGATATCATTAACTCCAGTAAGATTAGCCCACATGACAAAATCCCAAAACCAGAGATGTTGACGTGGATGTGGAGAAAAGGGAACACTCCTACACTGCTGGTGGGAATGCACACTAATACGTTCCTTTTGGAAGGATGTTTGGAGAGTACTTCAAGATCTAAAAACAGACCTTCCATTCGACCCTACAATTCCCTTACTAGGTATACACCCAGAAGATCAAAAATCACACTACAACAAAGACATCTGTACTAAAATGTTTATTGCAGCCCAATTCATAATTGCTAAGTCATGGTAGAAGCCCAAGTGCCCATCTACCCACGAATGGATTAATAAATTTTGGTACATGTACACCATGGAATATTATGCATCTTAAAGAAAGATGGAGACTTTACCTCTTTTGTGTTTACATGGATGGAGCTGCAACATATTCTTCTTAGCAAAGCATCTCAAGAATGGAAGAAAAAATATCCAATGTACTCAGCCCTCCTATGAAGCTAATTGAAAGGTTCCATATTAAGACTATCACCCAACTGTAGCACAAGAATATGGGAAGGGAGGGAAGGGGAAATGTTGGGATTGAGGGAAGTAATTAGTGGGGCCACACCTACAGTGCATCTTAGAAGGGTACAGGCAGAACTTACTAAATGCAGTATACAAATGTCTTCATACAATAACTAAGAAAATTCCATGAAGGGTATGTTAAACAGTTTGATGAAAACATTTCAGATTGTATATGAAACCAGCACATTGTACCCCTTGATTGCACTAATGTACACAGCTATGATTTAATAAAAATAAAAATAAAAATAATAAGAAAAAAATTAAAAAAATGAAAACTACAACCCAACTGCCAGAGGGGCAGGGGAAGGGATGGGGAGAGTGGGAAGAGGGAGGTTAATTGGTGGGACCATACCTATGGTACATTTTATAAGGGTACATGTTAAATCTACTAAGTGCAGTGTATAAATGTCTTAACACAATAACTAAGAATATGTGTTGAAGGCTATGTTTATCAGTTTGATGTAAGTATTTGTAATAGTATATAAAACCAGCACATTGTACCCCATAATCGCATTAATGTACACAGCTATGATTTAATTAAAGAAAAAAAAAACATAGATGTACTGGTTCTATCCAATGACTTTGAATCATATGATCAGTACTTCTCAGGAAAAGTATTTAAAAACCTAATATTTTAACTTATTTCCTTCATAAAAATTTAAAGATATTTGTCTGGTGATGCACAGATATTTAAGAACCTTATATTCAATAGAATTAAACAAAATGACAAAGCAGCAGACCCTCGTGAGCTGTATTCCTGTAGCAAAATTGTCTAGGAGCACGGTTGGGCTGCGTCCTCAGTCATTTTTCCATTTAATAAATAATTCAGTTTTTTTATGCATACCATATTACACTGGCAATACTTGTTTAATGGACTGAAGCTAATGAAAATCAAAGCCATGAACGTGTCAACTCTGATCCTTAAGTTCTTACATTACCTGAAATTCTCCAACTCCTTAGAATAGGCTTTTCCAGGGGTTCTTTAAATTGGGATAAGTTAGTCACTTTGTGAGATAGATAAAAGATGAAAAAATGTTCAAAAGCAGAGGGTTGTATCTCTTAGCTCTAATGATCCCTTCCACAGAGTTCATGGACACCCAGAATCACATTGGCTTCACGAAAAGCCAAACTCATTTTGGTCACATCATATTACTTTTTTCACACATAATCTGTTTACTGGGAGAATTCAAAAATTAGAATTCCTAATCAATATAAAGAGTCTTCAAGGAGGTATAAAGAACATGAGACATGCTAGAAAACTGGATAGAGGCAATTGTTTGAAATTTCATGAATTACAGATTTGTGAGCTCACATAGCCTGTTCAAAATTAGCTCAGAAAAGAAGCAGTGAATACTGAGAGCTGGCATAGTTTTACTGAAAGCACATTATATCAGATTCATTTACTTTTCCACTTTGAACATGTTATTATATTTATATATGTCACAAAAAAAGTATCAGATTTCCAGTGTGCAATTTAACAAATTGTATTTAAAGAAGAGTATCTACATACTCTATGCAGTTGTGGATTAATAACCAAACAGTATACTTAAAGAGTATTTATTACTGGAGTACTGCCAACCTCAAGGGTAGTCCTTGACATTACGACAGCAACGTTTTTATCATAATTTGTATGACACTGAAGAAGATATATGCTCAGGAATTCAGTGTGCCAGATGTGAAAAAGAGGGTGACTATGTTAGATAACAAAATAAAAATCTTAAAAGCCTGAGCAATGAACTGAATCTAATGCTGTGAACTTTAATAGGAATAAATTAATTTTAACAGGACAACTTTTTAAAAGATCACTCTTCAAGTTAAAGTGAGACACAGATGTGTAAAGACATAATCATGGCAATAAACAGTAAGCTCAATTTTAATCCACCTTGCCAGGTAGCTGTAAAAACAGCTAGTATGAATTTAGTTTATTATACAAAGTATGGAAGTGACCAGAAAAAGAGGTGTGAGCATATTTCCCTTCTCTGCCTTGCAGTATTACAGTTAATTATAGGTGTTGTACTTTGCAGGACAGAAAAGTCATTGAGAATGACAAAGGTGTTAGAAAGATTGAAAAACAAGCCATACGAGAAATAGTCAAAGGAATTAGGGAGGTTAGCTTTAGAAAGGTAAACATCTGGAGTAGAACTGTTAGCAGTTCTAAAATGTTTAAAGAAATTTTGTACGAAGCGGGAAATGGAGAAGTTAAAAAACAATGTTGGGCCAGGTGGACTTGTAACAGCAAAATGTGAGGTTATCTTTGTACTTGGATTTAAGGACAGTGCCAAGCACTTGTTGAGTTTTGATACATTTCTGTTGAATAAAGATTTTAATAAAGGAAGAAGAAAAATATTCAGGAGAAGTGAGTCACTGATTTTGTCAGTCTCCTAGAGGAGCAGATGGACTGAGAGAAAGATTGTCACAGAGAGCCATGGCTGACCTTAAAGAATCTACAGTGGTTGGCCCAAATTAATTAAATCAATCATGATAATCCCATACCTTTGGCACTGTTTAGGGATAGACAGCCTAAACCTACCTAGCAAGGATGTTAAGTAAAAACTAAGGTAATCTCTTTGTTAACAATGTATTGGTTCATTAATTATAACAAATCTTCCACAGTTAAAACAAAACACAAAAAAATGATGAGGGATAAAGAGTTCATTGGGAACTCTGTATTATTAATGCAGTTTTTTTTCTGTAAATCTAAAACAGTTCTAAAATGTTTGAAAAGTACATAAAAAAGAAATACAATTCTAGATATGTAAGTCAAAAGATGAAATGGCAAATAAGGCTGTTATAGTTTTGGGAAAAATGAGATTGGACGAACTCTTCAAATTATTTTGACTCCACAGTTAGATGCTTATAGAGTGACCAGCAGCAGCAAGCAGCATAAGTGACAGAAAATTGTAGCAAATTTTCTAGAACAGCCATCAGCAAAACAGCAGATTCCCGAGGCTTCACATTCTTTTCTCCTATCGATCTAATTCCAGTCAAGCTATTGAACTTCAGATGAAACCTCAGGAAGCTCATCTGACTTGATTCAACTCTGTTATCTTCCACCTTACATAAAGGGCTGATGTAATGGACTGGACAGGAACTTGTTTGGAATCAGAAGTTGGGACTTACATTGAGCAAAACACTTCTTTTTATTTTTTTAATTTTTATTTCTTATTAAATCATAGCTGTTTACATTAGTGCAATCATGGAGTACAGTGTGCGGGCTTCACATACAATCTGAAATATTTTCATCCAGCTGTTCAACATAACCTTCATGGGATTTACTCGTTTACTGTATGAAAACATTTGTGTTCTGCACTCAGTAGGTTTCACCTGTCCCTAAACTCTTCTTTTTAAAAAGGGAGTTATTTCTGTGTGTAGTACTCAGATACTCTCCTGTTTAAGAAAGTAGAAGACTGTGGGGGGTTGAAGACCTCTCCATCTACTCCATGAACTGGGCACAGTGGCTCATGCCTATAATCCTAGAACCCAGGGAGGCCAAGAAAGGCAGATTGCTTGAGTTCAAGAGTTAAACATCAGCCTAAACAAGAGTGAGACCCATCTCTACTAAAAATAGACAAATTAGCCAGGTATTATGGCAGGCATCTGCAGGCCCATCTACTTGAGAAGGTGAAGGATGGGGATCATTTGAGCACAAAAATTTGATGTTGCTGTGAGCTATGATGCCACAGTACTCTACCCAAGGCCAGGGCAACATAATGAGACTCTGCCTCCAAAAAAAAAAAAAAACAAGGTAGAAAGAAAAAGACAACGTGTCTGCTCTTTGATGCTAAATCTGACCTCATTTTAAGTTCAAACTGTCTTTAGCCTGAAGTCATTTTGGAAAGAATTTTGTTATTTCCATCAAACTGCAGCTATTAGGCAATGGTTTAATAGTTTACTATTACCACACACATCATCATTTTACTCAACTTATGTTAAATGCAATGTCTTCAAACAAATGACTATAATGATGCAATTTCAAACAATAGTTTTGAACCATAGAACCATATTTTGGCATAAGGGTTTCCTTCTTGATATAAAACAAATTATTCTATTTTTTGTTTATTGAGAAGCCTATGGACCAGACTGATGGGATATATGTGTCCCTTGCAATAGAATCAAAATAAAATCTTGTCTGTCAGACACCAGAAATTCAGATTTCAGAAATATCCTTAATGCAGAAAAAGAATGGAACTCTAAATTTCAATAAAGACAAAGTTTTACCAAACAAATAATGTAGTTATATATCCAGTAGTATATTTTAATTTCCCATCTACAAACCAAGTTTTTACTCTAAAATTAAATTTATAGCCTTTAAATAATTTAGAAATAAAACAAGTTTAGCATGAATTTCCTTGTATTTCAGGGTTCTTAAGAGTAGGTTGCCAGATACCCCAGTATGTTTAACTCACATGAATGAATTAAATAGCTTTCTGGTCTCTTAGAAGAATAAACAACTGATTGTTTGTTTATTTATTGCAGGAGGCAAATTAACCAAGTGACTCTGTGTTCCCCAGATATATCTTTAGTTCAAAAGAAATTCAGATCAAATGAAGTACAAAGCCCATTTCTTGGCATAATCATGAAGCTATACATTTATTCAAAGCTCGCACACATGTGGTTCAATGTTCTTTTGCTTCCTGTGGGTTCATTCACCCAAGAAAACTAAGAAAAACCAAGTAGTACCCCTAGCCCATTTCTAGTGCTTCCTCAACACATATACACAACACACATACACACATACACACACACAAATGCACCTACACAGACACTTTTCATTCTGGTTGGTACTATCAATGACTCAAGCTTTGGAATTTTTTTCAACTTAAACTTCTATCTTCATCTTCTTTAACTGTTGCTTAGAATGATAAGTAATAATAGCTAAATGGAGATTATTATCCTTATAATTTACCAGGAAACCTATAGGACACAGGATTTATAATTTAAAGGGTAAGGGAGCTATCCAAAACTTCAGGTACAAGGAACATGAAATAGTTGAAGTTGCAGAGACCAACTCAGTGCTCTTAAAGCCCTGCCATTTTAGCAGCCTTCTGTGTGTCAGAACCAGCACATACAATGTGGGAGCCCCACCCTGGGAACAGAAAAGACCTGTGGAAACTGGCGGTGATCAACTGAAGAAATATAGAGTTAGAAACAATGGTAAAGAAGGAGACATGAGATATAGAGTAGAAATAAAAGTGGGAGCTCAGGGGTCAATTGCCCATTTTTAGGCTTCTGGCAATGGCCCAGGGTGTTTACTCTGCTCTGATTTTATTGAAATCTATGTGTCCAGAGGTTAAGATGAGGGAGGCAACAAAGACACCAGCAGTTTTTCTGATTGAGCATATCAGCTCCTATTGTTATTATTATCAACCCTAAGGGTAGCTTTCAGAAGTTTGAAATCTGGGCAGTGCCTGTGGCTCAAAGGAATAGGGCACTGGCCCCATAAGCCAGAGGTGGTGGGTTCAAACCCTGCCTCGGCCAAAAACTGCAAAAAAAAAAAAAAAGAAAGAAAGAAAAGAAAGAAATCTGATCTGAGCCTTGCATTGGCAGAGCCTCCTGCTTGAGATCACACACACAAATTTCTAGGGAAGTGTTAAATTCCACTAGTTCTCTGTGGACTAAAACACCACCAGTGTTAATTTCCTCTGAGGAATCAGTAGGTCGGAGGCATCTTCCTCCATCACCACCACTAAGGATCTTCCTCTGAGATAAGGGATATAAGCTCTTCTGCCCATCTTTCAGGTCTGGAGCTATTCCCTTGATCTTTGCCCCAGGCAAATGCAAATCTCCACAATGGGTATCTGCTTTGCCTGTTTAATGGGCAGGAAATTCCCTACAAGATGTATCTTTTTCAAGGACTTGCCACAGTCTTTCCTATGGCCATTATTTTCCTCAGAGTGCTCACAGACCAAGCAGGAACTTTGTAAGCTGTATCTCCAACAGGCTAGAATTTCAGGAAAGGCAAAAAGCTTGCTAGCAATGGCTAGCTTAAATGTAAACTAGCTTCCTTTTTTGCAAATTACTCAGCTTACTTTTTAATTTTCCTCTTTTTTTAGGGTGCTTTCCCTTGCCAAGAATGAGGTCTTCTGTCCCCATTCTCCCAGCACCATGGGGCTTAGAGATGAGAATAGGGTTTTCTCTCACATAAGGGAAAATGTTAAAATATTTATTTCTCTAGTTACTTTCATTGTGTGACCTCTGATTTTTATATCACTTTCATCCAGCCATTGTTTTATTCTCTGACATGCTATCGGTGGTGCACAATAGAGTGAGCTGTTTGTTCTCACCCCTGAGCATCATTCAGGGATGTCTTTACATTCAGCCTTACCCTTAAGTAGAAAAGATAATAGTCAGGAATATCAAAAAACCAGGTGTTCCCCAAAATACTCTTTCTAATCCACATTAGTTATATTTTCAGAAAAGAAGATATTCTATGTTACAATGAGATATTGAGCATAAAATGTTAAAATATTTGAAATGTCTATGACATAGTAACACACAACCCTCACTACATGATGATAAAAAACTCACCAAATGATTAGTGAATTACAGCAAAGGTAGGTGAGAAGTAAATAAATTCACTAAATTTAATTAAGAATTAAATATCTAGGGCGGTGCCTGTGGCTCATCTAGTAGGGCGCCAGCCCCATATACCGAAGGTGGTGGGTTCAAACCCAGCCTCTGCAGAACTGCAAAACAGAAAAATAGCTGGGTGTTGTGGCAGGCGCCTATAGTCCCAGCTACTCGGGAGGCTGAGGCAAGAGAATCACCCAAGCCCAGGAGTTGGAGGTTGCTGTGAGCTGTGTGATACCACAGCACTCTACCAGGGCGATAAAGTGAGACTCTGTCCCTACAGAGAAAAAAAAATAATTAAATATCTCAAATCATGTCTTCATACATACTACAAACTTCCAATGGAGCTAATACTGGTTTTATACTCTTACATACATTGGACATAGCTGTCTCCATACATTTTGATTAACATGAATGACCAAATTATTTTTTATATTATAAATAAAGAAAAATTACTAATTCACATAAGAATATTTTTATTCTTAGGAAGAACAATATAGTACAAAAGAATGTAATACATGTTTAGAAATTGGTCCTTGTGTCCTCAGTCATGTAGATAAGTAATATCAGTCAATCATTTGTTATATGTGACTTAATGAATTCCAAAAGACTGAATCACCTTAATGCAATGAATTCATTTTCTTGTCTGACAAGAGAACTGAAAGTCCAGAAATAGAACTCCTTTGTTCTCTTGTCAACATGGAATATAATGTCCTTTTGGAGTGCTTAAAACAATATTTATGTCTTCAAATTTGTATGCTATGCTTTAAGAAGAAAGTCAAGTTAGCTATTTATTAATCATAGCTGAGAGCCCTCTTGCTAGAGAAGCATAGGTATTTCTTATAAACAAATGCAAACTATGGGGAAAACAGTGATGTTTTGCCCTCAGTTTAGATTTTACTACACTGTGGGGACTCAGTGAACTCATATTTGCTAGTGAATAAATGTAGAGATAATTAAATGTAAAGATAAATATTAATAAAAAATTGGAAGTAATGCCTGATATAATGGTGCTATTCAGTTGCCATCTCCCCAGTAGGTCACAAAATGGCCCTGTCAAACCTTCTCATTTTGTTACTGTTATGCCCAGTCCTTGAAATCACCAATGACCACCCAGGGAGCCAAGTCCAATGCAAAAGCAAAAACAAAAGAGCCTTTTTATTCAAGCTTGAACCTGGTCTCTCAGGGGCTCTGACACAGCGGATCCGGGTTGAGAGCCCCGACTCCCGGGTTACAGTGGTTTTTATTGTGGTTACGAAATGGGTTGGGTGTTTCCAACTCTAACAAGCGTGGGGTTGGCTGACCTACTTCTTATGCTGCCCTATTGGCTAAGCTGGGGCCTGGCGATTAACTGGGGTTTGGGGGACTTTCCTGCTAAGGACTTAATTGGCTAGAGTCAGGTTGCAGGTGTTTGAGGTTTTTCTAGGAATCTAAGGCAGTAGGTTAAGGGGATCTAAGATGGTGACGGGTTACAAAATGGAGTTACTCCTGTCCTCTCATTCCCTCCTTGACTTGACACTCTAAGGGCCCAATCATGGGACCTGGGTTAATTCTATTTCTTCTGATGATAGAGGTTTGTACTGGCTTTTTAGGACTAGTAATTGTACTGCTCCTACACGTTCTCTGATGAATGTGAGAAGTTTGTTTATAATACAGAGACCTATAGTTAGGAGTAGTAGGAGTATTACTAAGGGACCAGCTAGGGCAGATATTAGAGTTGTTAGCCAGGAGGACCAGCTAAAAAGAGACTCATACCACCTTTGGGATTTTTCTCTTTCTAGCTTCCATTTCTGTAGTCCTTCTCTAACAAGTGCCCTAGATTCTTTTACTACTCTTGAGTGATCAACATAGAAACATCATTCTTCCCCTAAGCGTCACACAATCCTCCTTGTTGTAGAAATATCAGATCTAAGCCTCTTCTATTTTGTAGAACTACTTCTGAGAGGGATGTTAGGGAGTCCTGTAAGTGGGAAATAGATTTCTCTATTCTTTCAATGTCTAAATCTATTGCTGCTCTTAAGGCACCATAATTTTTATTTTGTAAGACCAATGAGGAGATTCCTGTCCCTGCCCTGGCTAATCCTAATCCTAATATGACATGGCATGATAGCCGTGATGGGCTCTCTCTTTTCCTGGACAAGGAACCCAGTCTGGTGCACTCCCTTCTATTACTGATTCTTTATCATGGTAAAGAAATCTGGGGATCAGTTGCACTAATACACAAAAATCACAGGTCTGGTCTGTGCTTAAGGCATGGATGCAGGGGGCCAGTCTGGTAGAGCATGCCCACCAGGTGTTACTAGGGGGAATGAGATACCCCGTCCCAACCCAAACATAAGTTGTGCTACATAGATGTTGATAACTGGGAGTTACAGACCCTATACAGGTTCATTGCCCTGTGACAGACTGGAGGGTGAGTGAGGGTTGGCCTTGCTGTTGCCAGCGGCAGGTGCTTGCTTCAGAGGTGCTTGTGATATTGCCTTGGAGGGCAATGCCCTCGTAGTATGGGAGCTTTACAACAAGGCACAGCCAACAGCAGTGGGTTAGGTCTGGTCTACATGAATTTAGCACTTGGTAGGTTTTGGTGAGGAGGTTCCAAATGGGATCAGGATTGGGGTTGCTCGGGCTAATGGTGGTGTCTGGTGGGGAGGTTCCCTTTGGCACTGGTCTTGGCCTGTCCTGGGTTTGAGGTGGCACTAAGATCGGGTTAGGTTCAACTGCTTTGGGAGGTCTGATGGCTGTGTATAGTACTTTGAAGGTGAAGAGCCCTCCCTTGTTCTGGTACCCTAATCGGACCCTGTCATGTAATCAGATGCCCCAGGTCTTTCTAGACTCCCACCGGGTAGCTGTGCGACCTGTGGAAATAAAGTTTATGCTTACTAGGTCGCCTACTTTTCTCCTGACAGTTATGAAATCTCCTTCTCTGGGGACACTTCACCAGATTTGGCCTGTTGAAACACAGCTCCAGGATTGACAGAAGTAATACCACTCTCCTCCACACTTATTTACCCAGTGACCTGGACATACATAGTAATATTCTTTTCTAATGCTATGTCCAGCAGTATTTGCAAGGTCATCTATGTCTACCAGGAGCTCAGGGAACCACATGCCTCGTGGGTGGACACCCGAGGTTTGGTTTAAAACAGTTCCTGAGCTAGTGCTGATTATTTGCCAAGTGATATTTAGGGGTTGATGTGGGCTCAGGGAGGAAGTACATACAGTGAATAGTAGCATCAGGCAGGTGATGATGAACGTGTAAGCTTGAGTTTCAAGGGATTGTCTTTGTTTCACTGGATTTTCCATTGCAGGGTGAAGTCCTCTGGGATGGCGAAGGGGTCTGCAAGCCTGGCGTGGGTGTGGTGGATCTAGAAGGTGATGCCGTGCACTTTGAGAGCAGTGGGGGTTGTCAATACCACAACGTAAGGTCCTTTCCACCAAGGCTCCAGCGTCTCTTGGGGTGTCTTTTCACAAGCACCCGGTCCCCGGGCCAGAACTTATGTGGTTTTGGAACGGGGCCAGCAGTGTAGGTGGCCTGCAGTCAGTCCCAGTTCTGTTTCTGTACCTGCTGGTAACACTAAAGGGAGAGGAGAAAGTCTTTGTCACTTGCCTCTGTTATCATATCTAAGTGGGTGTTTGGGATGATGGGGGTGTTTCCATAGAGAATTTCATATGGTGTAAGCCTTAGGGTATAAGGGGAGTTCCTGACCCTATATAGGGTGAAGGGTAGGAGAGTCACCCAGTCCCCACCAGACTAGAGGGTTTTTTTGGTTAAGGTCTCTTTTAAGGTCCTATTCATTCTTTCTACCTGGCCTGAGCTCTAGGATCTGTACATACAATGCAATTTCCAGGTTGTCCCCAAGGCAGTAGCTACTCCTTTTGTTACCTGTGATATGAAGCATGGGACATTGTCAGAGCTTATCATGGCAGACAGTCCATACCTGGGAAGGATATCTTCTAGGAGCTTCTTTGCTACCGTTTGAGCAGTTTCATGCTTTGTGGGGAAGGCTTCAACCCATCCAGAGAAGGTGTCTACAAAAACTAAGAGATACTTGTACCCGTATTTCCCTGGTTTAACTTCTGTGAAGTCCACCTCCCAATATGCACCAGGTTTGGTCCCTTGTTCACGGCTTCCCTGGGTAGTAGATACACTCTTGGCATTTGTGAGCTGGCAGGCTTTGCAAGCACTGACTACAATGAGTATTTGATCAACTTTAATGTCTAGGTTCTGAATTTTAATTTTAGCTTGGTAGACCAGATCTTTTAGTTTTCTATTTCCTAGATGAGTTGCTTGGTGCATGCGCTGTAATATTTCTAATCCTAGTTGTGCTGGGAGGATAATCTTGCCATTAACAGTACATCACCACTCACACCATGTTGCAGGGGCCACTCTCCTTTCACGGGAGGGATATGAGCCTGAGGAATGGTGTGGATCCAAGTCAGGTCTTCTGGAGTGTAATTGGGTTTCTCAGGCATCATTGGGGACCCCAGATCAGGCAGGCTGATGGTGAGGGCTGGGGTAGTGCTAAGTGCTGCATCTTTGGCAGCCTTGTCTTCCAGGTGATTGCCCTTGACCATGGGAGTAGTAGGTTTTTGGTGCCCTGGACAGTGAATGATGGCTAGTTTCTTAGGTAACCAGATAGCAGCTAAAAGATCTAGAATCTCTTGCTTATTTTTGATAGTCTTCCCCTCCACTGTTAGTAAGCCTCTTTCCTGGTAGATTGCTCCATGAATGTGAGCAGTGGCAAAAGCATAGCGGCTATCAGTGTAGATGTTCACTTGCTTGGCTTTGCCTAGAGTGAGTGCCTTGGTGAGGACTATGAGCTCTGCCCTCTGAGCTAAGCTTCCAGCTGGGAGAGGTTCCACCCAGAGGATTTCTGACTCTGAGACTACCATGGCCCCCACATACCTGTGTCCATTTTTAATGAAGCTGCTCCCATCCGTGAACCAGGTCTCCTCTGCATCTGGCAGCGGTTGGTCTGTTAGGTATTGTCAGATGAAGTGGACTTGAGCTAGAATTTCTGCACACTCATGGAGGGGTGCTTCTGCCTCTGGGTTGGGTAACAGGGTAGCGGGATTGAGGGTCATGGTGGGCAGGAACTGGATTCGCAGTGAGTTCAGCAGCAGTCCTTGGTAGTGAGCCAGTCTGGCATTACACATCCACCTGTCTTGGGGCTGTTTTAAGAATCCTTCAATGGCATGAGGAGTTGTTATTAATAGCTCTTGGCCTAGGGTGAGTTTGTCCACGTCTTTCACCAGCAAGGCAATGTCTGCTATAATGCGCAGACAGGGAGGCCACCCTGCTGCCACTGGGTCCAGCTTCTTAGATAGGTATGCAATGGGTCTATTCCATGGTCCCAGAGTCTTAGTCAGCCTTCCTTTGGCCACCCCTTTATGCTCATCTGCATAGAGATGGAAGGGTTTTGTGATATCAGGGAGGCCTAGGGTGGGGGCTGATAACAGTGCAATTTTCAGTTGCTGAAATGCTTTTTCTAGGTCCTCTGCCCAAGAAAAGGGCTGTCCCCCTTTAGTAGCTTCATAAAGGGGCTTAGCAATTTCAGCGAATCCAGGGATCCACAGCCGACAAAACCCAACTGATCCTAGGAATTCTCTAACCTCTCTTTGCAAGGTGGAATTAGGAATTTTTAGCACGGTTTCTTTCCTAACTTCAGACAGCCACCTCTGCCCATCTTTCAGAATATAACCCAAGTAACTCACAGTCTGTTGGCAGATCTGGGCCTTCTTTGCTGATGACCAGTACCTGAGGTCACCTAGGGTGGCAAGCAGATCTTGCGTCCCTTGCCTGCAGCTCTTCTCATTGTCTGCTGCGATCAGGATGTCATCCATGTACTGGAGGAGGGTAAGCTGGGTGTTGTGCACAGTACTCACTCAGGTCTTCATGCAGAGCTTCATCAAAGATGGTTGTAAAATTCTTGAATCCTTGCGGCATTCGGGCCCAGGTCAGCTGTCTGCTCATGCCTCCTTCAGGGTCAGTCCATTTGAAGGCAAACATGGTTTGGCTCTGTGGTGCTAGTGGCAGACTGAAGAAAGCATCCTTCAAGTCTAACACAGTGTGCCACACCTGGGAGGGAGCTTAGGAGTATGTACGAGTTAGGCACTGTTGGATGTATGTCCATCACCTGTTTGTTGACCTCCCTTAAGTCCTGCACAGGATGATAGTCATTGGTGAGGGGCTTTTTGACTGGCAAGAGGGGGGTATTCCATGCTGACTGACAGGGGATTAGAATCCCTGCTGCCGCTTGATATGTGGTTGGATCCCCTTCTTTGCCTCTGATGACATGGGGTACTGTTTTATCCATACTGGTTCAGACCCTGGCTTGAGCTCCACTACAAGCGGAGGTCGATGTGCCATTAGCCCTACTCCCCCGTCTCTGCCCAAGCAGATGGATGAGAGCAGAGCCATGCAGCAATGTCGGGACTGTTCAGGGGGTAGTGGGGGTTGTACTGGCATCTGGTGGAGTCTATATTCATCTTCTAATCTGATAGTTAGGACTTGGATAGTGTGCCCCTGACTGTCTGTCACTTGGGTGCTGCCTTGTTTGAAAGAGATTTGGGCTCCTACT
Organism: Perodicticus potto; assembly: GCA_963574655.1. Classification (NCBI taxonomy): domain Eukaryota; kingdom Metazoa; phylum Chordata; class Mammalia; order Primates; family Lorisidae; genus Perodicticus; species Perodicticus potto. The sequence continues at coordinate 13,794 of CAUYRH010150937.1, forward strand.
TTACTCAGTAAGTTCTGACTTAATAGAGGGCAGGAGCAGTCTGAGATTATCATGAATGTGTGGGATACCTGGCCCATGCCTAAATCAACTGTTCTTCAGGTAATCCATGAGTACTGCTTCAACCCAGTAGCCCCTTGCACCCAAGTCATTTTGGTTGCTAATTTTCCTTGATCTTTGACTATTACTGAATGTTCAGCACCAGTATCTACTAGGAAGGTAATAGATGTCCCCTCCACCTTGAGGGTTACCCTGGACTCAGGGAGGGGTTCTGAGCCCTGACTCCCCTAATCACCCAACTCCTCTAATTCCAGGACTTGGGTGGTGTGGGGAGGTATCTTACACCTCCTCTTAGGGCAGTCTGTGGCCCAATGCCCAATTTCTCTGCAGATGGCACACTGATCTTTCCTCAATGGTGGGTAGTCTCCACAGGGTCACTCCTTACCTCCACTGGCAGCTAGTCTTTTTAGCTGGAGCTTCTGCTTTTCTGGAGAGTTGGCCATAGAGGCAAGCAGAATCCTAGCAAGGTCTTGGGTCTGCTTCATCTGGGGTCGGACTTGTTTTTCTTTGGGAGCTTCCCAGTTGTTGTATGCCTTCTCAGCAACTGCAAGCAAATCCTGCAGGGAGTTTTCAGCTAACCTATCTACTCTTTGGAGTTTGTTCTTGATATCTGGAGCAGACTGATTAACAAAGGCCATTATGACTGCAGCTCTGAACTCTTCCTCTAGGTCAAGGGGCCTATAAGTGCAGAATACCTCCATGATCCTCTGTAAGAAGACTGCTGGGGACTCAACCTTATTGCACTGAACATTTCATACCTTGGCCTAATTGGTCATCTTTCGAGCCACTTTCCAGAGATTCCCCCCCCCCCACCATCAGAGTCTGGCAGTAAACCTGGAGTCTCTCCTTACCTTCAGGTGTGTTGAAGTCCCAGGTCGGGCAGGTTAGTGGGAAGGCACCATCTATTAAAGCCTGGTTAGTGGTGGGGTTCCCATCCTCACCTAAAACAGACTTTCGAGCTTCTGACTGAATTCTTTCTCTTTCCTCTGTAGAAAATAAGATTCGCAACAATTGTTGACACTCATTCCAAGCAGGCTGATGGGTAAAGAGGATAGAGTCTAGGAGGTCAATGAGAGCAGAGGGTTTTTCAGATAACTTTGGGTTTTGCATTTTTCAATTATATAGATCACTAGTGGCAAAGGGCCAGTAGTATAACTCTCGTTCCCCGTCTTCATCGGCAGGGCCTGCTTCTCAGGGGGCAGGACAGTGACAGTGGTCAGCAGCCTCTGGGGTGTCTGGTGGCTGCTCATGGTGTGCCCTCTGCCTAGTATAGGGTGGACTAGCCGCTCCTCCAGCTACTTCCACCTATCTTGGTGGGGGTAGCTCTATCTGAGGTGGTCTACTGGTGGGGAAGTAAGGAGGTGGAAAGAGAGTGTCCTGGCTCGGCGCCTGTGGCTCAATGGGCTAAAGCACTAGCCATGTACACCTGAGCTGGCGAGTTCGAATCCAGCCCAGGCCCACCAAAAAAACGATGGCTGCAAACAAAAAATGGCCGGGTATTGTGGCGGGCACCTGTAGTCCCAGCTACTTGGGAGGCAGAGGCAAGAGACTTGCTTGAGCCCAGGAATTGGAGGTTGCTGTGAGTTGTGATGTCATGGCCCGCTATCCAGGGTGACAGCTTGAGGGTCTGTCTCAAAAAAAAAAAAAAAAGAAAGAAAGAAAGAGAGTGTCCTGATCCACTCCGTCATTCTCACTGTCCTGGATAACAGGGGAAAGTGGCACAGAGAGTTTGGGGGGTTCTTTGTTAGAGGGTTTCTCATGGACTGCAAGTACTAGACTCAGCTTCTCCTGTGGTGGTGGCAGGATTGCTTTCAACCATGGGGGTGGGACTTCTACTAGGTCCTGCCAAGTGGTTATGTAAGGGATCTGATCAGAGTGGCCAGTCCGTGTCCAATATATGTCTTTAACCTGAAAGATAATTGGGAGGTGAAAAATTCCTTAAGTGGGCCATCTGACATTAAAAGTTGGCCATTTGTTCCAGCAAAAAATGATTAGTTTATTCCTTTTGACATTAAAACCATACTGCTGGCCCCTGGCTTTATAATCTTGGAAGTGGTCACAAACAAGAGAAAGAGGTGAAGTCTGAGTCTGTCCCATATTGACTGTTCATCAAAGTTGCCCTGTTACAGCCAGCCAAATCAACACAGACAAAAAGCACAAAACTCCACACAAATAATTAGTCCTCCAGGAGTTCAGAGGCAAAAATGAAAGTAAAGTGCTGGCTTCTCGCTGTCATGCAGGAGCAACCCTCCGTGTTAACTCAAAAACACTAAAGGGATTGAGTCCGCACCACGCTCTGGGGAGTCTATGTCCCAGTCCGGAGGGGTCAAGTCCCTTTGAATCCCAAACAACATAAAAGACATGGAAGGGATGAGTCCAGACCATTCCCTGGGAGTTTTGTGTCCCAGTCTGGGAGTGTCAGTCCCCTAACCAGAGGGGCAGGAATGTCTTCCACTCACAATTCTCTGGCACAGCGCCGATACACTATCCCTGGCTGGCAAGCCACCAGAGTGTCCACCTTGATCCTATCGCCGGCCTTCAAATCCTGTAGCAGCTCTCCAATTTGCAACTGGCCTCGGAATGGAGCTGCTCTCTGGTATGCAACTTACCCCGCTTTCAACTAGGATACACAGACATTAAGCAAGACAGAAAACACACTTACCAGCTCTCTGGTTCCACAGGGGTCTTGGGGATCCTGGACGAGCCCCCTAATGTTATGTCCAGTCCTCAAAATCCCCAAAGACCACCAGGGATCCGAGTCCAATGCACAAGCAGAAGAGCCTTTTTATTCAAGCTTGAACCTGGTCTCTCAGGGGCTCTGATGAAGCGGATCCAAGCTAAGAGCCCCAAATCCCAGGTTATAGGGGTTTTTATTGTGGTTACAAAATGGGTTGGGCATTTTCAACTCTAGCAAGTGGGGGGTGGCTGACCTACTTCTTATGCTGCCCTATTGGCTAAGACAGGGCCTGGCGGTTAACTGGGGTTTGGGGGACTTTCCTGCTAAGACTTAATTGGCTAGAGTCAGGGTGCAGGTGTTTGAGGTTTTTCTAGGAATCTAAGGCAGTAGGTTAAGGGGATCTAAGATGGTGGCGGGTTACAAAATGGAGTTACTCCTGTCCTCTCTTTACCTAGCTTCAAATCATTACTATCAAAGAACATATGCTCCACATATTTCTTTGTAAGAATTGGCTCCTCTTTATACAGAGATAGACATGATCTCATGTGGAAACTCAGCAGAGAAACTAACACATTACATATTCATCATCCTGGTCCCCTATCCTCTTAATCTCCTCATAAAAACTACCCTTGTAGGTCCCATCCTCTACATTCTAAGATATGCACCTCATTCTCTGAATCCTCAAGTTTTTAATATTTAAATGTTTGGGGAGGTCATTTTGGTTCTTAGTAATAAAAGTTAACTCCAGGTTCCTTTAGCAAAAAATGAAGGAATATATTATGAGAAAATGACATTTTATGAGAGACAGAGAGAGAAATCTTGGCCTCAGAAAATACTTGGAATCAAAAATTGAAAAAGCACCAGCAGCCCAAGCCACTTCTCTCTGATCATCTGCTACCTACCTGCTTATTTTTATTAACTGTACACAGAAAAAAGAATGCCTCCCCACCCAATATGTAAATAATACACATTTACTTCACTAATAGCTGTGAGAACTAAAACCTGAAGTCCAAACACAACCACCACAGGTATACCTTTGTTCTGGGGTTTAATAGTCACAATAGGAATTAAAATACACCACGAGTTTTAGAGTGGACATTAAAATTATAACACTTTGCTTCTAGGCTTTGTTTTATTATCTTTGTAATAAGAGTTTGACTCTTCTAGGCTTCGTATTATTATCTTCGTGATAAGAATTTGACTCTCTCTCCCAGAAGACTGTTTCATATTACATTGCTTTATCCTGGTGTGATATTATCTCATACACTGAATCAAGCTAATTTAATTCCAGTTCACTAAGTTATTATCCCAGGGGTCATATTCACACCCTATCAAACTGGCTTTGTGTACATCTACCTTTTTGTTCTCCTTGATTCTAGTTTCCTAGATTCACCCACAATGTAAAGGAAAAATTGATAGAGAACTTAAAAACAAACTTTCTTTCTCCTTGATTGACAACAAACAGAAAAATAAAACCACTAAATTTGTTCATGACTGTAACTTTCAAAAATTATGAAATAATAATTTTCTAAGATAATTTAATTTATTCAGACACCAGGAAGACATCACTGTCCCAAATACTTTAATCAGTTTTTACCCAAAATAACTATTTTAGTCTGGATTCTCCAGAGAAAGGCATGCATCATTTTGCAGCAGGGGGTCTATTCTGAGACATACATCATTATTATTATTATTATTATTATTCTGAGACAGTTATGCATCATTTTGCAGCAGGGGTCTATTCTGAGACATACATCATTAGGTGATTTCAATACTGTAGGAATGTCATAGAATATACCTCACAAAATTAGATAGTATAGCCTTGGTGTAGTATTTTGCTCTTGGGCTACAAACCTGTTACTTTACTAACTACTATAGGCAACTGTAACACACTGTTAAGTACTTGTATATCTAAATGTATGTAAACATAGAATAAGATACAGTAAAAAGACAGTGTTATAATCTTATAATCCCACTGTCATGTGCAGTCTATCACTGGATAAAACACTGTTAATGCTGTTCATGATTGTATGCATGATATAATACAGATGTGAGAGAGATTTCATAAATGGAATTGGTTCATGGGGTTATGGAGGCTGAGAAGTCCTAAGACCTGCAGTAAGCAAGGTTTAAACCCAAGAGAACAAATGGTGTAGTCCCAATTGGAGTCCAAAAACCTGGAACTAGGAGAGCTAACAGTATACATTCCAATTTGAGTCCAAGTCCATGAGCAGAAAAAAGATCAATGTCTCAGATTGAAGGCTGTCAGTCGTAGAGAACAAATTCTCTCTTATTGCATCTTTCTGTTCCATTCTGGACTTCAATAGATTGGATTGGGCCCACTAACACTGGGGAGAGTAATCTGCTTTGCTCAGTCTACCAATTCCCATATTAATCTCATTTAGAAACATCCTCACAAAAATAGCCAGAATATTGTTAGCCAAATATCTGGGCACTCTGTGGCCAGTCAAGATGACATATAAAATTATAATAACTATGACAACAACTATGTTGGTTGTAAAGTATACAGTTTTTAAGAGTCACCACTTTAAAAAGCTATACCACTGATATTTATTACATCCATCTGTTTACACATTAACGTTTCATTTTTCATGTTCCACTTGATAAAATCTAACAATAATAAAGCTCAGGAATGCCCTTGATCACAATAAGAAGCCAATAAAACTCACACTCAAGAGTCCATAGAAAAATTAATTAATATTTCCTGAATTAAAGTTTCCAAATTACTGTCTGAGAATGTATCTGACATTAGAGAAGAAAGTGTTTTGGGAATAGCCACATATGTTCAAAAACGTGGGATGGTCACTTATGACTCTAAAGAGGGGCTCCATAATTACATATTTGAAATTTAGAAAATAGTGAATCAGTGTCAAATTAACTAAAATTTAATATGAACTTCATGTTGTCTTGTGTTGATGAAATAAGCTTCCTGTTCTGCCTTTTGGGCCAAACCAATGTTTGCATTCCATGTATTGATTTATGATTTTATGTGGAATTCCTGCTTTCATAAAAGTATACAACCAAACTGTAGTATGGTCACCTTGGGCATATTCTCTCAAAACCTCATGAGGCCGTGTGTTCTGGGCCAGTGGTCACCAAATTTGGCACAGAATAATCTGTTTAAATCATTTTACAGAGTTTTTTTGTTTTGTTTCCTTTGTTTGTTTGTTTCTGTTAACACACTCTACTACTCTTCTAAGAGCAGTTTCTGTGTTTTCCCAACTTAGCCTGGATTTTGTGCTTGTTGATCATCAGAGTATAAGCTGCAAATTCCTGATGAATATATAACCAATTTTGGTTATTAGGCATCTGACAGTCTTCTCTGTTTGGGGAATTCCCTACACACTTCAAAGTCTTGGTGAAGCAAATATGCTCCCCCTACAACAGTCAAAAATGTTGAATCATATGTTATTCTAATCTCCAGACATTTGTGGCAGGGAAAAATAGAGGGGATCCCACCAGTTAGACACTGATAAGACTAACTCAAGAAGGAAGGGATAAGAAGGATTTCTGTCCTTGAGAGTAACATAATGAGAGACTTACTGCTGGATTTTTCTATTCTGTAAAAGACAGGGCAGATATTTCAATATCTCGTGGCAGTCCTGGCTATTACGATGGAAAAGTTCTCCAGCCTTTCCAACCATTATGTACGTTACCTGAAAAACTCTAAAAAAACTTCTTTGTTGCAGCATCAGCCAAATCTGCTGGCTTCCCAAGGACAAAGATCATGCATGTTTATTCTCAGTATCCCTTTCAACTCTGATAGTCACTAACAATAATAAATAAATAAACATTTGTATTCTAAATTGAGATAGCTACCTCTATGGGACATTAGGTAGTAGTAGACTTACATAATTTCAGGGGCAGTAATAGAATAGTTTGAGGAAAAGGAGAGGAAAATAGATGAGCAGCAGGGTCATATTACTATAGGGGCCAAGGGAAAGCTTCCCATTCACCCTCTGAATGTTCATTAAAAAATCAACTCACAAAAGGCAGATTAATTGGAGAGAGGATGTACAATTTTATTAACACATACTTGGATTGACCGTAGAGTGACTTTCCAACCCCCTAATGGCATATAGAAGCTTACTTCCTATTACTATAGGAATAGGACTTGGATCCTGGCAAAATAGGTCATGGAAGGGGTGAGAAGAGGAATTCGGTCTCTGGGCATAATGGTTTACCAGGGATAATAAATGAACCCAGGAACACAGGTTAATTTGTCAATAATTCTCTGAGGAATTTGAATGTTCCTGAGAGACAAGCATTATCTTGTGAATGGGTCTGTGCAATTATGGTTTACATTCTTAGTCTTACAGGGAAGGGCAAGAAAACAATTTTTCTTTTTAGTCAGTCCTGGTTTTTGTTGGCTGTTGGGGGTCCCTGTTCCCTGAATCCAGTTGACCTAACCTGGTTTAACTACTCACTGAGCTAGAAAGTTCAGGCTCAGCATGGTGGCAACCAAAAGCAAAAGTAAATGGAAACTGAAAATAAAACTGGAGAGGCACAGGCAATGTGGATAGAAACCAAAGCAACCTACACAAATTTCAGAGTAACAGAGAGATTTTATTTAGGAAGAATGAAGAGAAAGCTTAGAGCACTTCCAGGGACAGTTGGAAGTGGGTCCCTATCACAACGAGAAAAGGTGACATAGGGAGATGCAAAGGCCTGCAGGGTTTTAAATACTTCCTCTGCTTGAAGCTCGCTGTAAGTCTTTCATTGGCTTCTCCATGCCCCCAGACAAAATTGCCCTTTTCTAGCCATCATTTAATTGTTTCTTTCTATTGGTCATTGGTTACCAAGGTTACTCCACACCCACATTCTTATGGGCCCTCCAGACTTCTGGGTTCAGTAGGTCCAGTTTTCCTACTTCCATCCTTGAAGCCCCCTTTTTTGTGTCCTTTCTCATTTTAGGAAGATAAAGGAACTTCAGGAAACAACTTCATTCTGGTTTGGGGACAGTGAGCAGTGCTGGGGATGGGGGTCATAGAGACTTTTAGACTGTTTCTTCAGTTCAGCATATGGAAACATGGTATTTTGGGATATTGGTTTCTGAGCCCCAAAAGTACCAACTGGCAATTTGGTCTTGATGAGGTCATCCAAAAGACCTTTAGCATCACCACTGGTTGGGCAGATGATTTCATATTCATATTGACCTATAAGATATGCAAATTTTACTTTATGTACCTCATTACTCTTTGGCTAGAAAAATCAAAATACTACATACAACATTTGTTCCCTAGAAATTGAGCATAAGAGATTCTTCTGTCTTCATTAACGTGTTAATGAGACAGGTCAGATGTTTATAGATTTTCATGAAATTAATCAGACAAAGAAGCCTGTAGTCAACTTGACTTCCTTTTTCCAAAGTTCCTTAAAATATAATCTTTGACAATTAAATTGAGCATTGCTTATCTGTTGCTGGGATACCATTACCTCCTTTAGTCAAGAAGGTACTTGTGATAGAGAAAAATAATGTTTGGCTATATGCCCATTTAGAAGGTATTCATCATTATTATAATATTAACTTTCATAAGCTATTATAGAATAAAGAGCCAGGAAAAAAATAGTCTTAAAAATTTCTTTTTCTATTGTAGAAAATTTAGTCTAATGATAGGCATTCAAAAACTTAGGTTCATAGATGTTTTATGGTAAAATCTGGGCCACAATCATGTATTCATTAATTCTGCTGCTATTCCTAAATAAAATTTCCACTGTATCTAGATAATTTCCAGTGTCCTTGGCATAATATGGTTCATTTCTAACTTTTCACTTTTTTGTACTGGAAATCCATCTTTAATTCTCCTTATTAAAATTAAAGCTATCAGCATCAAGAGTCCTAGGATGAGCTAGAACAAAATTTGGGGCTACTGTATAATGTCTGGCAAATTTGGTAGCTGATGAAGCTAGAGGCCTATTGAAAACAAAATTATCTACCTATATAGCTTGGACACTGAGACTGAAACTATCTACCCCTTACTCAGATTACTGAATACATTAATGTGACTACTATTCCATGTCCTCATAAGCATAACAGTACTGTCAACAGAAAAGAAGCCATTCTCAGTAAAATAATTTAAGAAGGTTTATTCTGAGCTAAATTTGAGGACCATGATCCAGAGCCATACCCAAGAAGCTTTAAGCACATGGACTTGCAGTCTTGGGTTTATAGTTTGGTTTTATACATTTTAGGGAGATAGGGATTACAAGTGAGGTCATAAATCAGTATGTGGAAAACATACATTGGTTTGGCTCAAAAAGGTGGGTCATCTGGAAGCAGGGAACTTACAGGTTATAGGTAGGTTTAAAGATTGTTTAGCTGGGAAAGAAAACCAAAAAGAAAAGAAAATAGTGATTAATTCTCACATAAATTGGATCTAATTTTGACCAAAGTACATTACTTAAACAATTTTTAATTCAACTTGTCAATATGTTTTTTAGGATATTGCATACTCATTTATAAGTGAAATATGTTTGTAATTTCCCTTTGTAACACTATATTTTCTGTGATTTTAATATCAGGTGTATCCAGATTAAGTAGAATGATTTTGAAATATTTCTTCTTTTTCTATTCTCTATAAGATTTGGCACGATCTGTTTTTTGAAATTATCTTTTACTTGTATTTATAAATATTAGTTGTGTATTTTTTGAGACTTTGGAAAAAAAAAATAAGAAGTTAACTGATGACTCCATACTGAGCCTCAGAGTCAAAGCATTCTATAATAGACATACTCTTATTTGACAAGGTGAATGTTACTTTCATTGCATTATTATTATTAATATTGATTAATATTTTGATGCAGTAATTATCTGATTTCTCTTCTCAATGTATTTACCTTCTATCATTCTTTACAAGGTTTTTGTTTCTAGTCCTTATCTTAAACATTGTTATTGTTATTTAATTTTAAGCCTTTTTAATTCTGTGAAGACAAAAAGTGGAAACCTAATAAACACATGTATATACAAAAATAAAAATAATAAAAAATAAAATAAAATAAATAAAAATAAAATGGACCTAAATGATTAACACACACACATAAAAAGATTCTTTAACTGACAATTGGCTGAAAATGTTAAACTCTCTCTCAACAACAACAACAACAAGAAAAAGGAGTCAGTGAAAAGAATGCCTAAGATAAAGGGTTTATTAATTTAGAGACATAGTACCAGACAGAATCAGGTAGTTTCTTATATATATTGAGGCCCTGCAGATAATTCTTTCATAGTCTTAGCCTTGTTACTGAGTCATAAAGGACATCTATAAGAAGGGGAGGGGATATGATGAGGCATGTCTGATCTCCTTTCTCATGGCTAATAACTCAGTTTAAGGATACTCTTGGCCAAAAGAGGGTTCAGTTAGCCACTTAGGGGGAGCCTTAAGATTTTGTTTCAGTTCACATTACTATTCTAGGACTTGTGCCCACCAAAATAATTTGATTGGTCATCAACTTTTCAGTAGAATCCTTGCCTATTGCTTTCATCAATCTTAGCATTATATCATTATTCTTATCCAATTCTAAGGAAATTCTCACTTTGAGAGCTGGGTACTTTGACACACACCTGGATTTCCAGCTACTCAGAAGGCTGAAGCAAAAGAATCATGGAAGAATCACTTAACCTCCAATGGTTCAGCAAGTTTCTTCTTTGCCTTTTCTCTGCAACAGTATCAAAGGGCTGTCAAGTTGGACTCTCCCATACTATACTAAGCAATAAACTTAGCTCTGTTTTGTCAACAGATTGTGTTGGTGATATCTGGGGAGAGGATTTCTGATACTACACAAAGACTGAAAAAAGATGTGCTTATGGAGAAAGGATTCCTGATATTGATAACAAAAACAAATGTGAGTCATTGAGATGGCAATTCTTCATATAACAAGATCTTTTTTAACTTGATTTCCATTTTGGGCCAAACATTTGAAATATAACCAAACATCATTAATAATAAAAAACCCTTTAAAATTAGGTTAAAAGTTATTAGAGTATTCTTATTAAAGTTAAAGTTTCTACCAAAAATACAACAATTTTCCAGCCTTGGTCTAGTTTCTTGACACACAGAAAGCCAATTACAAAATAACAAGGTTTGCCAAGGAAAAGCGGAAATTTTAATGTGGGTGATGTCAGCCTGGAGAAGAGGAGGGGCAGGCTCAAACTGATATCACAGATTCATGGAGAGTATGGGTTTTGCTAAGGTGGTTAAGAATGTGGCTATGTGCATCTATACCCAAGTATTTAAATTAACTGGGGGCTATGTGCATCTTGATTTACAAGTTCCAAGCTAAGGAGGGATGGCTAGTCTTGGTATCAGGAAGTCTATAGCTGGGCCTTCAGCTCCTTCTCAACTCCTTTATCTAAGGAGTTCTGCTGATTCTGAGAAACAAATTAAAAAATCAAGTAGTTAGTTGAAAGTCACAACTTTGTGAACATCAAGCTCTACTGTCTTAGAAATCTAAAGCATTAGGAGGCTACAAAGAAAATATTCATGGGGGGTTATCCTGCTCATGAAACTGAGTATAAGGCTATTTGGAACAAAGTAACATGATAACTATGGCTAACAGAATGGTCACAAGTAAAAACTACTGAAAATTTTCCCCCAATTAAAAAAAGTGATCTCAGAAAGTGCAGTTAGCTGACCTTGATTATGGCAGCAAGCTGTCCTGAGAATTCTATGGAGAAGTCATTCAGTAAAATAGCCTATAATCAATTACTCTGACATACTCTTCTCTCACTTTCTTCTAAATTTGTAGACAGACAAACTCTCAGTTTAGGTTAGAGATTCACCCCTGGAAGCTCTAACTCTGAGGGCAGGTCTACATTATATAGGATGTTGAAAGCTCATCTTATACAAGGTGATTAGAAAATATAAATCTGCAAAAAGAAAATAAATACCATATACAGAGAAAACTACTTTAACATTTTGGTGTTGATCTATCCAGGATTTTCATGTTTATTTTAAATAAATATGTAATTTTCTACCTGTTTATTTAACAAAAATATTTACATTCTTGTCATGTGGCTATTTAAACTTAAAAATGCATTTAAAACATCTTTATGTAAATAAATATTTAACTGCATGATTTTAATGGCCAATTTGTTATACTCTGAGTGGATGTACTTTCACTATTTCCAATCTGTTACAGATATTTTTAAAGAATCTCCAAGGAAAACTCTTCTACCTATATATTATCATATTTCCTTATGTTTACAACTATAATTACTGCTTCACAGAATATGCCCACTTCAAGGCTTTTAGCTTTATGTAGTCAAATTGCTTCTAGAAGTAGTCTAATTTACACTCCCAACAAGAATATATGAGATATACAGTTCTATTGCAACTGAAGTAACAAGATTTCTTTTTGAATTTTAGGCATTCATGTAGATTGTTATGTAAGTTTCTCTCACTACTGTTATTAATAGGGAAGCAGACTATTTTAAATATTTATTGAAAATGTATAGTTCTGCTTTTCTATACTTTACCAATTTTCTTTGCATAAATTTACTTTCTATCTTAATTCCTAGAATGAGCTTTCTTTATTAAAAATATAAATCTTTTATCAGTCATATATGAAGCAAACATTTTTCTTCTTGATATTTGTCTTTTAATTTTATTTATGTGCATTTATTCTGTATGTTTTAAAATCATATCAGTAATTCTCTTTCATTTATAGTTTCTAACATTCAGAGTCAAATTTAAAGGTCTTTTCTAATCCTATGCCAATATAACTATGGATTTATATTTTCTGCTAGTAATTTTGTGGTTCCTTTTACCCTTAAAGTATTTAATTTAATTTTTAATTGTTTTTTCATGAGGTATATATCTTCATTTCAAAAATTCGTATCATGAGAAACATTATTTCAGTCATTATGTGATGGTTTCATTTAGTACATTAATTGGCTTTCTCTATGCCTACATCTGTTTGTAGAATTTAAAATCATATATCAACTAATTGTTTATTCCCTAGATGTTTCCATCATTCTCTTTTTTTTATCTATACCATTTACAATAATGGATATATTACTGAGGCACCATAATAATGTGTTAACATTTAGCAAAAGATTACTTTCCTCACTATCTTGTTGTTCAAAATTGTGGCTCATCAAAGACCTTAATTATTTAGATAAATTTTAAAATCATGTGTCAGCATTGCAAAAAATAATTCATTAGAATTTTCAATTGGAATCAGATTGGTTAATAAATTAAATTTATGGAAAATTGTATATAAGTGTGTAATATAAGAACTGTAAGAATGAAGTTGAAACTTCATTTAGAGAAGTTACTTTACCCAGATAAAATCATGCCCTTTATCTTACTGGTAATTAAGCATATTTTGGTTATTAGCAACTGAAATCGCTAATACTTTACTTTACCCTCATTAGGTTAGCTCCCAGAATCCAAGAAAAATCAGAGAACCCAAGCCTCAAGAAAGAATGGTACTGAAAAATCTCTGGAGGCCAAAGAGGTAGCATCTCTACTGGAGACTATCACAAATGAAAACTTCCCAAGTTTTACAAAAGATCCTGACACACTCCTTTCAAATGGATATCAAACCCCGAGTCATCTCAACTCTAACAGAGCCTTTCTAAGACATGTTGTAATGAACCTGTCCAAAGTCAAGAGGAAGGCAAAAATACTGCAATTAGCTAGGAGTAAGCACCAATTGACCTACAAGGGAAGAACCATTAGGATGACAGCAGACTTTTCAACTAAAATTTAACTCAGTATTAAGGGATGGAAAACAGTGTTTCAAGCAAATGAAAATCAAAAGAAAGGAGGGGTTGCAATCTTATTCTCAGATACAAGTGGATTCAAAGCAACTTTAGTTAAGAAAGACAAAGATGGATATTTCAAATAGGTCAAAGAAACAATATAACAAGAAGATATCCCAATTTTAAACATTTATGCACCGAACTTAAGTGCTCTTAGATTTATGAAACAGACCTTGAGGGATCTGAGCAATATGCTATCCTATAACACCTTAATAGTCAGGGACTTCAATACTCCTCTGACAGAGCTGAACAGAGCCTCTAAACAGAAACTAAACAAAGATACAAAGGACCTAAATGTGACCCTAGAACAAATGGGATTAAGACATATACAGAAAACACCATCCCAAAGCAAAACAATATACTGTTTTTTCATCAGCTCATGACATATACTCCAAAATAGATTATGTCCTATGATACAAATCAAACCTCAGCAAAATTAAGAAGAAATTATATCATGTCTCTTTACAGACCACAAGGCTCTAAAGGTGAAGCTCAACTCCAACAAAAATGTCATCCTGACACAAAGTCTTGGAAACTAAGCAACGTTATGCTGAACGATAGTTGGGTTGAGGAATAGATAAAAGAGGAATTTGTTAATTTCTTAAAATATAACAATAATGAAGACACAAATTACCAAAACCTGTGGAATACAGCAAAAGCAGTCTGGAGAGGAAAATTTATAGTGCTGGATGCCTACCTTTGAAAAACAGAAAGAGAGCTCATCATCACACTCACAAACCATCTTATGGAATTCAACAAAGAAAAACAATCTAAACTAAAACCCAGCAGAAGAAAATAAATAGCCAAAATTAAATCAGAGATTAATGTAATTGAAAACAAAAAAATCATTTAGAAAATTAACAAAACAAAAAGTTGTGTTTTTGAAAAAGTAAATAAAATAGATAACCCTTTGGCCAGACTAACTAGAAACATAAAAGAAAAAATATCATCATCTCAATCAGAAATGATTAAGGGTAAATAACAACAGATGGCACAGAGACATAAGATCTGAATACTACAAGAAACTCTATGCCCAGAAATTTGACAATGTGGAGGAAATGGATCAGTACTCAGAATAACACCCTCTTCTGAGACTTAATGCAGAAGACATATATCTCCTGAAGAGACCAATTTAAAGCACTGAGATAAAATAAAAAATAAAAAATCCCCCCTCCTCCCAAAAAATGCTTTGAGGTCCAGATGGCTTCTCACCAAAATTCTATCAAACCTTCAAAGAAGAGCTTATATCCATATTTCAGAAGTTATTCCAAAGAATTGAAAAGGAAAGAATCATCCGCAACACATTCTATGAAGCAAACATCACCCTGATACCAAAACCTAGAAAAGATTCAACCAAAAGGGAGAACTACAGATCAATTTCACTAATGAATATGAATGCAAAAATTCTCAATAAAATCCTAGCCAATAGATTACAGCTTGTCATTTAAAAAGTCATACATCACGATCCAGTAGGTTTCACCCCAGGGACACAAGGCTCCTTTAACATACGCAAGACCATAGATGTAACTGACCATATCAACAGAAAAACAGAGACCATATGATCCTCTCAATAGATGCAGAAAAATCATTTGGTAAAATTAAACATCCTCTTCTAATTAGAACTCTAAAAGCATATATGCATTGATGGCACAGTTCTTAAGCTGATTGAATCCATTTACAACAAACCTACAGCTAATATTATACTGAATGGAATAAAACTGAAAGCTTTTCCACTCAGAACTGGAACAAGACAACCTTGTCCTCTATCACCACTACTGTTCAACATAGGGGTGGAAGTTCTAGCCAATACAATCAGGCAAGAGAAACTAATAAAGGGCATCCAAATGGGATCAGAGCAAGTGAAACTCTCCATCTTTGCTGATGATTATACTTACAGAAACCCAAAGTCTCAACCACAAGCCTCCTGGAAATGATCTAAAAAATACAGTAATGTCTCAGTATATTATTGTTCACAAATCAGTAGTCTTTGTATATTGTAATCCCAGCCAAGATTAGAAGCTAGTCAAGGAGACAATTCCTTTCTCAGTAGCTTCAAAAACAATAAAATACCTAGGAATATACTTTACGAAAGAGGTGAAGGACCTCTATAAAGAAAACTACAAAACCTATGAAAAGAAATAGAAGGTATTAACAATGGTAGAACATACTATGCTCAAGGCTGAGAAGAATCAACATTGTTAAAATGTCTATACTTCCCAAAGCAATCTACAGATTCAATGTAATACCCATTAAAATATCAACATTATACTTTCACAATTTGGAAAAAATAATTTTGTGTTTTGTATGGAAACAAAAAACAAAAAACAAACAAACAAACAAAAAAAGCCTGTAAAGCTAAGGCAGTTCTTAGCAATAAAAACAAGGCCAGGGACATTAGCCTACCAGACATTAGGTTGTACTATAAGGCCATAGTTATAAAAACAGCATGGCATTGGTACATAAATAGAAACACAGACATCTGGAATCAAAAAGAACATCATGAGAGGAAACTAAAATCTTACAACCACCTGATCTTTGATAAACCAAACAAAAAAATTCACTGGGGGAAAAAATCCCTATTCGATAAATGGTACTGGGAGAACTGGATAACCACAGTAGTAAAAGACTGAAACTGGACCCACATCTTTCTTCACTCACAAAAATTGATTCTAGATGGATAAAAGATCTAAATCTAAGGCACAAATCAATAAGTATCCTTGAGGAAAGTGTGGGGGAAGACACTTGAAGATTTCGGCCTGGGGAAAGATTTTATGGAGAAGACTTCCATCCATGGCAATTGCAACAAAAACAAAAATAAACAAATGGGACTAAATTAAACAAAAATGCTTCTGTACAGCTAAGGCGACAACTAAAGTGAATAGACAACCATCTGAATGGGAAAAGATATCTGCATGTTATGAATTGGACTAAAGCTTGATAACTAGACTCCACAGAGAATTCATATTAAGCAACAACAACAATAAAAAGTCAACTATCCTCTTCAGTGGTTCTCAGCCTTCCTAATGCCACAATGTATTCTCATTGTTAAAAAGGGGTCACGACCCACAGGTTGAGAACTGCTGCTCTATATGAATGGGCAAGTGATATGAATAGAACCTTCTCTAAAGAAAACAGATGAATGGCTAACAAACATGAAAAAATTCTAATCACCCCTAATTATTAGAAAAATGCAAATCAAAACCACCCTGAGATATCACCTAACCCCATCAAGACTAGCCTGCATCACAAAATCTCAAAACTACTGAGGGTGGCATGGATGTGGAGAGAAAGGAACACTTTTATACTGCTGGGGGGACTGAAAACTAATACAACCATTTTGGAATGAAGTATAGAGAACTCTCAAAGAACTCAAACTAGACCTCCCTTTTTTTTTTTTTTTTTTTTTTGTGGGGGGTTTGGCCAGGGCTGGGTTTGAACCCACCACCTCTGGTATATGGGGCCAGCACCTAACTCCTTTGAGCCACGTGCTGCCCTAGGCCTCCCATTTGATCCTGAAATCCCATTACTGGGTATCTACTCAGAAGAAAAAAAAATCATTTTACCATAAGGACATTTGCCCTAGGCTATTTATCACAGCTCAATTTACAATTGCCAAATTGTGGCAACCACCTAAATGCCCATCAACCCACGAGTGGATTAACAAGCTGAAGTATATGTATACCATGGAGTACTATACAGACACTAAAAAGGTTGGTGACTTGACATCTTTTGTATTAATTTGGATGGAGTTGAAATATACTCTTCTTAGTAAAGCATCACAGGAATGGAGAAGCAAAAATCCAATGTGCTCAATTCTAATATGAGGACAATGATGCTGGTATATGCTAGCAGGAGGAGCTATAGATATCTACATGCCATAAATTGCACTAATCTTATGTTCACAAATTGTTGAACTTTTAGATAGATGTATGCTTTTAAAAATTACAACTTGACAAGAATGGAGAAGCAAGAATCCTATGTACTCAATTCTGATATGAGGATAATTAATGTCCTTGTACACAGTGGGAGGTGGGGCATGGGGAGAGCTGAGAGAGAGAATGAGAAAGGGCGTAGGGGGACAAGGGGTGTGATACACCTTTTGGGGGTGGGACACAATTATAAGAGGGTCCTTATCCAACAAATGCAATCAATGCAACTTTGTTCTGTGTACCCTCAATGGATCCCTAACAATAAAAATAAAATAATAAAATAAAAATAAAAATCACAACTGGATCAATTTCTAAACATGTGTAGAACTCCAGACTCATATGCACTCTCCACTTTAATACACTCAGGACCAGTAGAGAGTAAATCCTCTTGTCCCTTCTCTTTCAATATCCTCAGAACACTAGACACTAGTGTAACCATCCCATTCTATGTCCCTTGAAGTAACGATTATTTTGACTTTATCCTATCTCCATTGTGCCTTTTATTAAAGTTTACATCTATAAAATCATATGATATATAACTTTTTGTTATTATTTGTATTAGTAATTCTAATATACATAGTATGAAATATAATGCATAAGTATAATACAATATGCAATATGCATTATACTCTATAAGTAAATATCAATTTGTCTATCTCCTGTTAACAGACATTGATTTGCTTCTAAGCTTAGACTTATTATGAATAAATCTTCTCCACTTGTTTCTATTTTTATCTTTTAGTGAACCCATGTCCTCATTTTTCTTGAGTATGTACCTAGGAATGAAATTTCTTTCTTTCTTTTTTTAAGTATTATAAAATATTTAATTTGAAATCTTTAATTGCTCTTTTGGGCATTGAGAGGAATAGTTTGGTAAGGTTTCAATTTTTAATTGAATAAATTTATATTTCATAACATATGAAATTGAAAAGGTTTGCCAGTTGTAAAATGTTCAAAAGAATCTTAAAGACAGCCTATTTGATGATTTTCAACTTTTCCACTATTTGGAGATGAATATATTCTACAAGAGAAAGAAAATACCCCCCAAATTGGTCCACAATATTCAGTATAAATAATTGAATTGAGACTCTCATCTGTTCAGCATGGTTCTGAGGCTACGAGGTATCTTGCACTTATGGAAAGATTATTCTCTAAAAGTTAAATTGTTACTGATTTTAAGAATAAATTGTGTCAACAATTTCATGTGTAATAAGCATATCATGCAACTTTGAAAAAGAGAATAGGTAATTTATAAAATATGTCAAAATAAGACCAAAATATGGTCTTTAGAAAAATACATTCTTTAGAAGAATGCCAATAACATATTTATTTATTTATATTTTCAGTTGCTGTGCCCAGCTTTCCGTGGACCTTTTTTTTTTTTTTTTTTTAATCACAGCTATGTACATTAGTGCAATTGTGGGGTACAATGTGATGGCTTTATATACAATCTGAAACATTTTCATCAAACTGCTTAACATAGCCTTCATGGCACTTTCCTAATTATTGTATGAAGACATTTGTATTCTGCATTTAGTGAGTTTCATCTGTACCCTTATATGATGCACCATAGATGTGATCCCACCAATTACTCACCCTCCACCCATCCTCCCCCCTCTGCTCCCCTCCTGTGCCCCTTTCCCCATCTTCTGAAATATTTGGGAGTTTACCTAACAAATGACATAAAAGATCTCTATAAAGAGAAATATGAAACTCTGAGAAAAGAAATAGCTGAACATGTCAACAAATGGAAAAATATACCATGCTCATGACTGGGAAGAATTAACATTGTTAAAATGGCCATACTATCCAAAGCAATATTCAATTTTAATGCAATTCCTATTAAAGCTCCATTGTCATATTTTAAAGATCTCAAAAAATTAATACTTCGTTTTATATGGAATCAGAAAAAGCCTCAAATAGTCAAGACATTACTTAGAAATAAAAACAAAGCAGAAGGAATCACGTTACAGACCTGAGATTGTCCTATAAATTGATAGTGATCCAAACAGCATGGTATTAGCACAAAAACAGAGAGGTAGATGTATAGAACCGAATAGAGAACCAAGAGACGAACCCAGCTACTTAACGTTATTTGATCTTTGGCAAGCCAATCAAAAACATTCAGTGGGGAAAAGACTCCCTATTTAACAAACGGTGCTGGGTGAACTGGCTGGAAACCTGTAGAAGACTGAAAGTGGATCCACACCTTTCAACATTAACTAAGATAGATTTTCACTGGATTAAAGATTTAAACTTAAGACATGAAACTATAAAAATACTAGAGGAAAATTCAGGGAAAACTCTTGAAGGAATCAGCCTGGGTGAATATTTTATGAGGAAGAATCCCCAGGCAATTGAAGCAGTATCAAAAATACACTACTGGGACCTGATCAAACTGAAAAGCTTCTGCACAGCCAAGAACACAGTAAGTATAGCAAGCAGACAGCCCTCAGAATGGGAGAAAATATTTGCAGGTTATGCCTCCAACAAAGGTTTAATAACCAGAATCCACAGAGAACTCAAACATATTAGCAAGAAAAGAACAAGTGATCCCATCTCAGGGTGGGCAAAA